>JAGVVM010009544.1:0-14275 GCA_019149425.1 Psidium friedrichsthalianum
AACTATCGAATGTAAGTCATTAACTGTTTGTCCCACTAAGGAAAAACTAATTGCTATCTCTGTTAATGGAAGGTGGCGAAAATTAGGATTCTTTTTAGAGTAATTTTTTTTATGTTAGTAGTATTTTGATAATTATGTTGATTCTTGCATCTTCAAGAATGGGCGGTATATTCTTGATGATATGCTACCTTGGCGCGTCATCTAATAACACAAGCAAGATAAATGTTATTGAAATTTTACATTCTTAATTTGGTATTAGACCATCCTTCCCTGCAGTAACCCTAGTGCACAGGTGCACCCAGAAATTCTGACAATTTTTTTTTCGTTTTATCCTTCTGAGCATGCAACCTGCATCCTATACATCGTGGCAAAATAAATCCATCTCATCCATCCACAGGGTCATTTCAGTCTTAGCACCATGATGGTCGTATTACGATGTTCACCGACGCATCGCCAAGTCAAGCATTTATCATGGAGATGGTTTCTTTGGATGCCATCTGCACATTGCTGCATCGCTTAGTGACCATCTTCCCATGTGCTAGTATAGGCCTCTTGATGCTATGATGCTAGCCGTATAAATAGGCTATGTGAACCCTACATACATCAATCAAAATAAATCCATCTCATCCCTCCACAGTGCCTCTTTCTCGTCTGAGTAAGCACCATAGTGATCGTGTTTGATGTTGTCATCAAGTTAAGCACGGAGGTGATTTTTTTTCTTTTTTGGATGACATCCCACATCACGCTGCACTGACTCAGTAATTATTTTCCAAGCTAGCAGTATAGGCTGCCTGATGCTACACATGCCAGCCGAATAAGGACACGCCGCCTCAATTACAGTTTCGTCAGCTATCCGCATCACAGTTTCGTTTGTTCCCTCCTATTCTTGACCTTCAGCGTGTTGTTTTGAGAAGCCATTACCACCAATCCGACTCGCCACCCTTAGATTTGCAAGTCTCCACTGAACAGCTGCCAGACGTCGTCTCACACACAAGCCAAGCGTTGAGTGCTGATTTAATGGAGAACAGAAATAATTTTCGTTGCACCTTACATTTATTTCAAACTCAAGCTTACTAGTCATCTTGAGAAAATTAGGATCTTCTCTAGATTTATTTTGATAATTTTGCTAATTTCTCATATCTTCAAGATCGTACTTGGTATATCATCGATAACCTGAGCTAGTCATCTAATAAATAGGCTATGCTCTATGTACTCATTTCAATAAACATTGAAATATACAAAGAATTCCTCCCATCACCTTTACATTCTTAACTCGTGGGATGCTCAAATTTTCTTGGTGCAATCTAAACCCCCTAATCACCAGAGTCAAATATTCAACACATTATTGTTGCATGTTTTTCTTTTTCTTTTTCTTCAATTCAGCCAGTTCTTTTCTTTTCTTTTTCTTTTTATTTAAAGATGCTTGATTTTTTTTTTTTTTTTTGTTGGTCAAAGAGAGGCCAAAAGGCCTTGTTTCAATTCAAGAAATTTGACACGATTGTCCCTTTTTCTAATTGTGATAAAGACTTGCACCTCAAGAAATGAATAATGCTATGTCAGAATGACTAAGATTGCGAAAATCAGATAAATTACGGACTATATCCTCTATATTCTGCCCGTGGTAGTTTGGCCGTCTCTTTCGGTTTGAATCCCAAAAACCTTTAAAATTAAACTAAGCTTCTTCATCCCAAATCTAATCAGAAAACGAAAGCTACTCTACTGTCAAACACAACTGTTTATTCTCTCTCTTCCTGATCCCTTTATAAATAATCAATTCACTGAGTCTTCCAAACTATTTGTACATTTGATTGCAATCTCAACCTCTCTCCTATTAGTCAGAGATTGAATCCAGTAAGGAGACGCCATATCCATTGAAAAGTTCTGATGGTCGTTTCCGAAGAAAATTGCGTTGGCTCGTGGAGAAGTTAGGAACCGGAGCAAGAAGCTCGCGAGAAGGGGAGCCATTGCGGTGTATGTGGGTAAAGAGAAAGAGCTTCGTGAGATCCGAGCTTCATGAGAACCCGGTGAAGTACTTCTATTCTGTAATGTTGCAAGCATTGTTGATTGGTGCAAGACAAATCGGACGAGCGCACAGGCCTCTGCTTTTGTTGCTCGCTTGGATTGCTCATTGGCTTCTTCATCTGGCCAAGCCGAAGTAGAAGAGACCGACCGTAATTTCACGATCAAGAATGATGGGATCATACATGATGATATGCACCCAGTTTTGGTCATTTATAATTTCATTGTAGTGGTATAAGACTTGATCTTCGTTTCTCCGTTGGATGAGGTCCTAATGTACACGTGAAGAGCTGTTTTTTGTAATTTAAGGTTTCACCGAGGAAGGAATGGAGGAAGTACGTAATTTTTCTCTGCAGGTATCGTTATTGATGGGTATATTTGTGATGAAATTGTTAGTAAAGTCTCATACTGCATAAGCCACCATTGGTTGACAACTTTTGCCATGGAGAAGAGTAAACGTACCCAAAGCATCCTAGGTCAAATCCATGTAAAAGCACTTGTACAAAGAGATTCCTAAGTTGGCTTCCTTGTGTTACTTGATTTTTCTCTAAAAGATCATGTCATAACTAGCGATATCATCTAGAGGGAGTGGGATAGGTGATTTCAAGGGATTTTGAAAACCAATGCAAAAATATAAACAAATTAAGCTTGCGAGCTTTGCACTCAAAGGATGAATGCTAGTAAGATTTGAGATAACATCAAAGGCAGTAGCATGCTTGCACAGTTCTACTATTACAAAATATAAATAGAGATTACTAGATAAGAAAAGTTGCACAGAGGGTTTATAGCGGTGCAGCTTTAGTTTAAGCCTACATCCAAATTTCACTCTAGCACCCAATCGAGTGAATTCCACTAGTAAATAAAACTAGAGATCACAATGCTAGTGGAGATTCACTAGTCACTAGACTTCCATCTAAACACTTGAATACCCTCCTCTAAGAATTACGAGTTTGTTATAAAAGGTGTATAAGATGTGAAGCTCTCTTGATCTTGGAATTAAAAATTCTGCTCTCTCATCTATCTGCGTTCTTCACCTTGAGTTTCCTTTTATACTTCTCCATCTTCAACTTTCCAGAATTGTCAAACTTCTTGTCTTGAAACAAGATTATAAATAGAGGATCTCATAACTGTTGAGATTGACAAAGGAAAGAACCGCATTAGATCAAATCCCCCAAATTATAGATCTTAGGTTTCTATAGAAGAGTTTTTCAGTAGGTGAGTCATCCTTGTCTCACTCATTCTACATCCTGATTGATCTTTATGATTGAGAATCTCCAAGGACGAGTGTAGCTTGATTTGCTAACCCTTGGAATGATATAATATATTAATAAATCATCTGAATATCTCTGATAATGTGGTCGTTCACATGAAATACTCTCTTAGAAGTTGAGCTTCATTCCAACGTCCGAGCCTCCATACAGCGTTTGAGACTCTCAGAACATCGTTTAAGCCTTTTGCTAGATTCAATCCTGTGTACTATTCTTTAACACTCGCATGTACATTAAGACAATATGCAAAACCGAATTTCATTGCATAACTTAGATATTAAAGATCTTGGATTGTTTTGTCAACTTCAAAATCAATTATGGGTATTTCTCAATAGATCGAATGCCGTGAGTGTTACCAAAAAGGGTTTATCTTGACAAGAGTGATCTCTGGAACAAAAAGATATTGTCTTGTTCCAATAGACCGTATGCAATTTTGACAATAGCTACCTTATCCCCACTAAAAACAAGCATAGATACAGTACCTCAAGTTCCATAAAATCGTTACTACATCGAATTTGGTGCAATCTTTTATAGAGAATCTTTTTTCTTATCAAGCAATAATCATTGTCTGATTTATGTAATGGAAGATACTGTTGTATCATAAGTAGTGTCGAAGGTCAGACTTATGACTTGTGGTTTTTGGTAACACAATAGAATATTCCACATGAAAACTTTTCGAGTATCAAGTGGAGAGAGATTATGTGAACATTTGATTGAACAAACCATTCAGAAAAGCAATAAAAGATCAATTTGAACCCCATCTTGCATGTAAAACAACACGTGTATTTGATAATAGGGAATAAGATAGATAAAATCGTGACGTATGCGAAACGAAAGATCGAACGAACATGAAGAATTGATGTTTGACTATAATATGATATTGGGGCACATTATTTCCCTCAAAAGTTTAGTTTGTTAAGATTCGGATACTATTGTATATGTAGCATATCACTAAAGAACGATCAACAGTAAAGCTACGAACTTCTAAAAGTGACGAGAGAGAGAGAGAGCAAAGTCTATGTCATCTTCGGGATCAGAAGGGGTCAAGTTCCTTCGGATTCATTTTGCTCCCACCTGTACTCTTCTCTTCTGGGTGTTTTTTTTTTTTTTGGGTATTTGGGGGAAATTTTACAGGCAATATTAGATACATAATTAGAGAAGGTTTTGATGCGAGGATTGAATTGAAACAAGTGCAGACCTACCAATCGTCAATATCTAATATATATGAATATATATTCTATATATAATATGGTAACTTATGCAAGTAAAGTTAATATGTGCAGAAGATTGACGTAGTTAATCACATCCAAGTCATTTAAACATTACTTGACAATTAGTATATCGTTATAACTCTAAAATTTAAAGTAAATTTGTGACGGTCTATTTAACTTATGTGCGCGTGAGCGTATATACACCACTCCCGCTCTTATTAACACGTTAAAGCACAAAGAAAGAAGAAGACAAATCTCAATTTCATATTAACTTTTTAAGAGATAAGCTTTTGTGATAAGGAATATAAAACCCTGGACAACTCTGAATAGTCCTAAATAAAGATTTAAGAAAATCTGACAAGATATCCATAATTTTATAAAGATAAAATTTGTGTCCAACCATACTCATTAAAATATGGGTGACTATTAGATGATTCTTACAGAAAAAAATACGAAAAACGTTAATTTCATGCATTGGCAGCTTTCTAGTTAATTACTGCCTTGCCTCTAATTATAGCGAAATCAAACAATATCACCTAAAACATTAAAAATAGTATTTACGAATACTTAAGATAGTCAATAGGCATGTAGCCCTACTGGTAAAGGGATGGGGGTGGTAGTGACCCAAGTATTATAGGTGCGGAATTTGACTCCGTGCTCAAAGACGAGGATCCTCTATTAGTAACAAAGACATATCATCAGAAACTAGCATAATCACCGGAATCAAAGATCAACAAATATTTTTATTTTTCTATATTTATTTTCTTTTTCTAGAATGGTTCTTTTTAACTTTAAGATACTTTATTTTATTCTTTGTCAAAGAGAGGCCAACCATCAATTCAAGATCATTGTACATGATTTCTATATTTTGTTTAATTTATCAATAGATGACAATATCAACAAATAGAACAATTCCTTTTTTTGATAACCGAGGTATCTGCGCGGCCGCGAGCTTGCCTCAAACCAGCGTGAAACACGACTAATCTTTGGGAGGGCTACTAGCACAGCAACCCATTGCCACAACCCTCCACTTAAATCACCAATGTCCAGTAGAGGGTTTGAACTCAAGACCTAGCGCTCGTGAACGCACAGTCCCAAGTCCACCTACTAACTGGGCACCGATGGGTGGGTAACAAATAGAACAATGTTGATGTCAACATAACTTAGATTGCAAAAATCATCTAAATTAGAGGACTTAATTTCTAGTTTAAGACATATCTATCCAATTTTAAATCCACTTGACTTCTAAACCTAAAATCTCTTTTAAACCCTTTAAATCAATCATCTGTTGTTCTTCCCTATTCTAACAACAAAGTAAAACGAAATCCTACTCTAATTCCACAATGTTTATACTCTCTCTTCCGATCCCTCTATAAATGGGGAGCTGTTAGCCTAACAATCTATCAATATTGTCTGCTATTTCTTACCACGTGATCTCTCAATTAATGAGTATTTTATGCAAACACATGGTGATGATATGTTAATCTATTAAAATTGTATATTTCCTAACAATACTGTCAGGAAAGCATTTCACCTATAAATAATCCATTCCCTAAGCCTCCAATATTGTACTCCCAGCCTCAAGATATCTCCAATTGGTTGTAAATTCAAATTCACTAAGGTGTCCCCATTCTTCATTGGAAATTCTGATGGCCGTGTCTCGAAAAGAAAATGTTGTTGCGACCTAAAATTGAAAATTTCAGGTTAATGGATTATTAATTCTTTTGACTTGACATAATACGGACTCTCCCAAGCCATATCAAATCACAACTTAAGTTTAATTTCATACAAAATTTATTCAATTTGGAGCCATCACTAATCATTTTCTTGGTAGGCTAATTAGACACCTAAGTAAATTAGCGGAAGAATTAACTTACTTTTACGAACCAGATAAATAAGTCCATGACTTGGTTACACTAATCTTTCAATTAATGTCTTTTTGGTATCTATTTTTGTGAAAAATTCCTTTAGCTCAATGATGTGAATTAAATGATTTCTTTTGGGGTTTTCTTTCTTTAAAAAAATGCAATGCAATTAACCTACATGACATAGCAATATGAATGAGATGATAATATGGAAAAATATGATCTAAACTATATGGTATGAAAATATCAATTTTTTTGGTATTTTCGGATTAAGGGACATTATTAAGAAAAAAAAAACTACCCTAAAGTGAAATAACATCCAATTTTAATTAAGAAAATGATTTCCCAAAGTCTTAACTTATACTAGATGTTATTTAAGACATGAAAAAGGACTTTTAACATGTTTTACTCTAAGAAAAACGAGGTTTGTTTTTGAGATTTATGAATTTAATTAAACTAAAAAAATGCAAAGAATGAACAAAAATAAACAAATATGCCCATAAGACTCCTTTTATTCTGAAAATTTCAATTTTTATTCGCAACATGCTCTTAGATTTGAGTCAGTAATCGAATACAATATAGAATAACATCGTTCCATTCTAGGAATGGCATAATACTAAATTCTATACTGAATTACTGATCCATTCCAACGAGATTGGAAGATACGGTATATAATTTTTGTGCGGGCACCATCATACTTTAATATTAAAGTCATATATTGCCCTTTTGCACATTCCGAGGGGTCTAGGCACATAGGGGAACATATATTATGAGCATATTTGTTTATAATTGCGCAAACTTATAAAAAAAATAAGCTAATATATATATATATATATGTGTGTGTAAAAGTCAACCCACCTAACTATAAATGAATTTTGAAAATTATATGGGTGGCCGAGGAGGATTCATGTGGGGACCACTTGCCCATCCGCTAACTATCAATTTCTTTTGAAAAAAAAAATAGGAACATTATCTTGTAAGATTCAAAAGTGTATGAGATAAGTCCCGAATTTTAAAGGGCAAATTTGCCTTATCCACAAGGATCACACCTTTTAAATATTGCAAGAATTTTTTCCAGATAAGATATATATTCAAAAGATATGCTCGATATTTAGACAAACTTCGAATTTGATAACAAGCAATGTAGAATAATTGAAGATAAACATAATATCCATGATATATATTGAAGATTCAAACAATTCAAATAAGAAACAAATATCGCAAAATATTCTAAAGATAGAATCCATTACTAATTCGAATGTTATCCAAATTTCGAAGACGCAATCCTCGGATCATTGCTTGCGGGGCATGGAGACTTGCAGACGAAGGCTCACGTTCGGTATTAGACCGCTTGGTGACAATTTTCTCAAGAGCTTCAATGATGTATCGATGACGATAAGAGCAGCAACTCGTCAGCTTGGGGCATGAGTTTTGTTAATTTTGTAAAATATGCCCCGAGATCGAAATATTGTGTCAATTAAGTCTCAAAGAACCTAATTGCTTAAGTTAATCTTACAGACTTTCGGCTGTTCTAATGACATGGAAGTGCCGAAAATTCCATGTGCTCATGGGTTTGATGCGTACATTTTGGGCTCAATCGATGAATTACAACTAATCCAAGCCTTCCCCAATTTAAACGAGAGTGGGTTGAATTTAAGCCCAAGGAACAGTTCCCAGGTCTCATTGATTTTCGGACACCTCCCTTGGGAATTGAACGGGTCGAACATTGCATCTAATTGTGGACTTACTCTTACTTTCTCGGCTTAAACTGGGCTTCTTATCAATTAATTGGCTTTTAATTAAAACCACTTTCAATTGATTAAACCCGAATGGGCTATAATACATTCAAGAAATAATCCCCTATGACCTCTATGAATTTTGGTCCATGGTCCCTCACTGTCGAAATTTTGTAGTGCAGTCTGATTGAGACGCTTTGTTAAATTAAGCTCATCTCCATGCAGCCAGCCAGATGAAATGTGAAATGAAAAATTTAATGCTAAATTAATTATGCTATCAATGACAATTAATTTATTTTTGGCGAGAACTAAAACTAATTCTCAATTTTTATGTAAAACAAATGATTTAAGGAAAGTCAAAATTCAGGTATCAACAGATGCGTTGGTTTGTCAGGAAGCTGGTGAGAAGACGATGCTTTGTAGTGTATGTTGTTGAAGAGAGAGAACGTCATGAGATCCCAATGAGGTATTTGAAGTCAATAATGTTGCAAGCGTTACTTGATCAGTGCCGAGACCGATCAGACGAGCGTAAAAGAATCTACTTGTGATGCTCACCTAGGTTCCTCAATTGGGGTTCTTAAACTGGCCAAGGCCGAAGTAGAAGAGACTGATCCCAATCTTGCGATCAAGGAGATGGGATCATACATGCCAACATGCGCTCGATGCGGTCATTTATTAATTACATCGTTGTGGTATAGGACTTAGGTCTTAGTTGATGGGTATGTTTTTGTGATGAGTTGCTAGTAAAAACTAGCACAAGCCAGCACTTTGTCATTTTTTTTTTCTAATATCCTATGTTAAGTCTATCTAAAAGCCCTCATACAAGAGATTCCTAAGGGAAAATTCCTTTTCTGGTCATATTAATTTGATGTAATTTTTTGGTTGCAGTATGTGATTTCTCTAATGGACTAAGGTATGTCAAAAGGAATGGCATTTCGGTCAAAAATATAAATAATATGTTTATGAATAAATTGACAAATTTTCAAAAGGTTAAGGAATAATTGGCACACAAAGGATTTATGATTAAATTGACACAATTGAATGACTGAGGACTGAATTAGCTATTGTACAATGAGTTTAGGACTTATCGGATAATTATCTGATGTTCCAAGCATTGCTATCATCGGATGATAGGACCATACAATGAGTTTAGGACTTGTTGGATAATTATCTCACGTTCCAAGCATTGCCATCATTGGATGATATGACCTTACATACATGTTGCATTGACTTTAGATGTTGACCTTATAGACATGTTACATTAGATTTAGACGTCGGGTGTCGTGTTAGCGGCTCCCCTCCCATCTATTTTATATATTTCTTCAAGCCCCGTAAAAGAAACGTGGAAAAGGATGTTAGATTTCACAGATCCCAAGATCAAGATGACAATCTTACAAACCCCACCCCCACCCCCCCCAAAAAAAAAGAAGAAGAAGAAGATCAAGATGACAAGAACCCCTTTCAAAGGCCCATACCCAGTTGGAGAAAAACTAAGGCCTTGCAAATTTTTCATTGAAAATTGCTAATTTCTTTAGACCCATTTGCCAAGGCCCAAATATCCAAGTTGGGCAAGTACCCACTTGGAGAAAAACTTAGGCCTTGTAAAATTTTATTGGCGGAAGTAATTTTCTTTTCTTTTTGGGAATACCCGAAGGCACTGGACGCGGAGATGCATCTATTTGGAGACCTATGGAACATCGCACCAGCTTAATCAACTAGTTAAGTCCAGGCCTTTTTCAACCCAAAAAAATAAAAAAGTCCAGGCCTTTGACCTGCGCAGGTGCCCAGAACCAACGCAATTCAAACACAATTGGTGAGATTTGAATTGGTGACCTTCAAATCCTAAATGGAAAATTCTCCAATGCCTCAACCAATTGCCCCAAGGGGTTAAAAAACTTGGTAAATGTCAATTGAGCACATGGGGTTAGTCAATCGTGGCTATAGTCCCTATGAGTTGCTCAAGTGGTAAGTGTGCTCGACATTCACAGTTCATGGTCCGAGTCCAGATCATCACATCCACGTATTTTCTTAAAGGTGTCCCGAGGAGAGTAGATTCGCTTGTCTCTAGGAATTACCTAATATGTATGGGACCAGAGGATGACGACGCCCAGTGAAGATTAGTCACATGTTCAAAAAGTCTTCGACACTCCGTTGTTGAAAAAAAAAAATCAGTCATTGCTATTATGAGGTGAAAAGGTTAATTACGATTAACGTATCAGCAAAACGGACTTGAAAAACATTGCTTTCCCATCTTATTTCATGATGATTAACAGAGCTTGCTAGTGATGCCCTTTGAGTTGGATTAGATGAGTATGGAGGACCACCGCACCCACCAAATGGTCCATACAACTTAAGCTAGATTAGTGCGTTGGCAACTTTGGGTACATGTTATATACAATTATTAAAAGGGCGACATGGAGGTTATTAACCTTTACTTCACACATAACCGAATCTCTGGATCTAAATATTTAATTTTCACAGAAATGATTGATGGCGACTCCTAGAACTTAAAATTTGAACCAAATAGTGCACCACAACCCAAGGAAGGGAAGACTATACCATAGACCATGGGATAGATTTTTTGGAGAGTAAAACTTTGTTGTCTCGAAAAGCTCGGAATGATCCCGCAATGCGACGGGACGAGCATAGGTTGGCGGTCGCATCACCAAGGCTCCTACTCTTTTTATCTTTAAAGAGAAAGACCAACAATCCCTAAATGAAACATACATCCTCACATTGTCTTATGAAGATACAAGAAACAAAGAACAAGATATAGTACTCAACCAAATGTAGGAATACTAGGAGACACATCTCGGCTTAAATTGAGCAACATTTAGTATGTGCGACATAACTTTATCTAGAAGTCTCCAAATTTTATGAAACTTGATGCATGGGGAAATTATTACACATAGAGGGGTTCCAATGATATATTATTTGATCATACTAAACAATGAGAACCCTCTCAAATATTAGAAGAAAGTGATTTTTTAAACATTTTTGCAGCATATATGAAATTAGGCTCCATGCAATTAGGATACACGAGAAAGAAATCTTAATCCTCTTGAAATGGTCCTTCACCCTATTCAAGCCTGGTAAGCACAGACGAAGCATTTCTCTTTAAGACAGGCGGTAAAGCAAAATATTTCTTATACTTAGTCAGGATTGACAGAAGTTTGGGATTATAGTTTGACATTACGTGCCATTAATCTAATAAAAGCCAACAGAAAAACACTCTTAGTATATGCTCGGGGAGAATTATAAAAAAAAAAAGGTTTAAACCTTTTTACATCTGTGCTAATTCAGTCTATCTGGCCAATTTTAGCGTGACATTGCTTGCATGGACAACGACCGACCTACGTGAGCTACCGGCACTGATGGGAAAGATTTAATTAATATTTTAGTACTTTTCGTATTTTTTGTTAGTTTTTATTTTTTTTCCTTTTCTTTCTCTTTCTTTTTTTCTTCCCTTCCTTTTTCTTCCAATTGGTTGCCGATCGAGAAAGAAAAGAAAAAAGAAAAAAAATTAAAATATTATTAAAATATAACCACATCAGCGCCGACCATATAGGACAGCCGGCATTTATGTTAGCAATTTTTTTCATAATTGACAAAATAAATTGAATTGGCACATGCAAAAAGATTTAGGACTCAATTGTGAAAAAAAAAAATGTTTATGACTCAATTGGTACAATTACAATAAGTTTAAGGCTTTTTTGATAATTTTTCCTGTATGGCTGTTGCAATAATACTTTTCACTATCGAAGTATAGACTATAATTTTGATCGGAAACTAATTATTTGCCCAAAAATAATATTCGTTCGTGCGACAAGATCCCATTATCCTATCAAATACTTAACTCAGCTACTTTCTTCTTTCTTTACCTTTTGGCTAATGACCAATTGAGTTCGTCAGTTTCTTCATGGTTCTCAATTTAATAAGGCAAAGGAGTTAACAAGGTCCGCAAAGCTAGAAAGTGTTTGATTTCCAGCCATTTCCTAACGTTGACAGATGTTGCTGTGAGATTACGAAGCAGCTTGAAAAGCGCCATTTGTCATGGCATGGTCAGGCAAGAGGAAGTGCCCCATTCGTTAGGAACAAATCAAATTAAAATTCGAAGCATGAGGAGATGATTACCTCACTTAGTGAAAAGATGCTTTTTTTTTGTCGGATAGCGATAAGATTTCACTGTAGATGATTACATCGCTCAGTGATGAGATTTAACTTATTAATTATTAGCATAAAAGTAAGAGACTAGAATCATCATTATGTTGGAGTACTCGTGGGAGGGGCAACCGGGGGGTCTCCACTATGAAGATTCCTGGTATAGTCAGAAAAATCATTTAGCCTATACGTCGTACCTTGTACCTATCTTTTCCCATGTGCTTTAGTATTAAGTTAATTAGTTATAAGGAAAGCATATAATTGGGGATATGTAATCAACAGTCACTTTCACTAAAAGTATAATTATAGAATAATTCTTTTCGAAAAGGAACCGTAATTCACAAAGTGATCAGGACCAAAAGCTTTTAATTTCGGGGTTTTTTTTTTTTCATGATATCAAGAAAAGGCGTTTCCTTTTTTTTTTTGGAGTGAAATTGATTATAGGTTGTGGATTTGATTAAAAAAAAATCTCATCTCGAAACGTGTGTTTTGCCTTTGTTGGGAGAAAGTGAATTGCTACATCTTTTGTCCATGTCCTAGAAAAATGATGGGTTGGAACCAATCGAAGATCACGAATGACAGCAACTTGGATAATATAGAATAAAAGGACAAATCATGCTATAGAACCGGGCACCAAACAATGGCCAACAAAAACACAAAGAACCACTACTCTATCAAATATCAGTTCACAATAAGGGATCTTGTGTTACTTTATTATGTCCCAAATGTATGTGACAGGCATAACTAGGATCTTGACGTGTGTTGAGCACAATATCTAATCTTTATGAAGTCATTGACACATATGATCTTTTCATATTTTAGGGCATAGGCGTGGAAACCCAAATTACATGGAGGCCTACGAAAAATCTTGCAAATTTCATGAACTAATTAAACTAATGTCTTTCCTTTGTGCAGGTGGCCCTAACTTAGGGCAGTTTGCCTGCAGTTTGGTGTGATTCGAATGGGTAGCATCCAGGTTCTGAGTTGGAGATCACCTGACGTTCCAACCAATTGTCCAAACTCCGGGATTTGTTGACACGTATCGCCATTTGAGATATATCACTGTACAACACAAAATGAGACATTATGCCAACTTGGTAGAGAATATTCACGTTCTTTTTTTCTTTTTTTGAAAAGGAAATTTGTTTTACGAAGATGAAATCCATGTGTTGATAAAAATCATATGATATTTTGAGGATAAGAAAACATTTTAGGTATGATATATGAAATTGTTTGTGCATAATATACTGTCTGTTTCTACATACCTAGATTCATATACAGATGTGTTAGCAACAAAATGTCTAAAAATGTGGAAGGACCTTTGTTCTAGAAAATGTGAACAAGATATTGAATTTGAGAAATGCTGATGAATGGACAGTCCTTGCAAATGATGAACAGGTTACTCCATGTGAGAGATGTGTCAATGTTTGGAAAAAAAAAAAATCTGTGGATAGTGAACCAATTAGAGGACGTATGATCGTGATAGATCAATGGGAGGTAAACGAGGACATGAAGAAGCCATTTAGTTTGGATGGATCTTTCGGATAAATAACAAGCTAGAGTATTTATGATTGCTGAAGAGTTTGGATGGACCGAGTAAATTATGAACAACCTACTCAACATAAGGACGTCAATACATTTGGAGGGACCTAAATGTTGAAGGAAAACGAGTTTTGGATGGATCTGCCTGCAAAATGTGATGTCGCTAGAGAAGGAGTAGCGGTTCTACTATGAGCCTCTACAATCCTAATCGTAGACTCTCAGAGGTCTCCTTGGCACACAATCTCTCTCTTTATCTCTCTCTCTCTCTCGAATTTACAATTTTTATTTTATATTCTTTCCACGTCAAAAGTTCAGTAGAGTAGCTTGATGATGGGGCACTAATTTGGTTGATCGCACGAAGAGTTTTGTCTATATATATGATGGAAGGACCAATTTGAACAAACGAATGTGCAATTCGAGAATTTAATTGCACGGATTGAGGGAAAAAAAATCAGGCATCCACGGCATCACGG
>JAGVVM010009545.1:0-14220 GCA_019149425.1 Psidium friedrichsthalianum
GGGCGATTGGAAGAATTTGTAACCAGGGTGATGTCCGAGTTGAACCAACCTAAGTCACACCCTAAAAAGTAACAACGTTGACTCAATCATATGAGAACAAACGTCGGTCCTCGATCACTAAGCTAATCCTGGCGGATTTAAGAAAGCTAATGATAATTAAACTTAATGTATTGATGAAGATCTTTGTGCTAGGGTACCTGGGGCGATCTTCTGGAGTCGCGGACGAGGAGCTGAGTCCGAGGGTCGATGTAGGCGACAAAGAATGTCAAGACAATATCGACCGCGAAGAAGGCATCCACCACGTTGTCCACGACGTACAGATCTCTCTTCGGCGACGAGCTAAGGAATGCGACCTCGAACGGAAAACATCCACAACCGAGTACGCCACCAACACCACCATGAACGTCTCCCAACACCTGCATCGCATATACTTCAGGACTACAACATATCCGATTTAAATGTACGTTTTTCAGTAGACCCCATGTCCAGGCTGGGATGCAACTTGGAGTACCTGTATCTCGAGTCCATTGGAGAGACGATCCATCCTCGGGACTCGATCTGGTTCTGGTTAAAAGTCGAAGCGCCAAGCGGTGGAAGGATGAGCTTGGAGAGGTCTTCAAGTGAGAGATTTAGTTGAACTTGAGTCATCCCCATCTTCATGGTGCTGATGTCTGTTCTGTGCTGTTTCTTGCTCTGGTGGCAATCCTTCTTCACTTGAACGTTGCATGAAGAAAACTTTGCTCCATACACAAGTTTGCAAGAAGAAGAAGAGGAGGAGGAGGACGAGATTTTTTAGTTTAACATTTTAGATGCGAGAAAAAGGGAGAAGGTGGGTTGGTTTTGCAATGATTTGCAAGAGGGAATATGAGAGGAGGTGTTGGAGGAGAATAAAGGATGAAAGAGGAGCAAGATTTTGCAAATATGATTGATGATTCTACTGGTGGTGGTCCTCTGTTTCAAACTTTTTGTGGAGACCCTGCAAAAGATAAAAAAGTGGGGAGTTTGCAGAAGTGCATGCAATGTGGGAGCACCTGCAAAGTCTGTATGACTGATGTGGTCTGTGATAAGATTTGCAATTGGAAACCTTGCAATCAGCAAGGTTTTGGCATGATGTGCAACTCAGGACCATAGCTCCTCTCTCTCTCTCTCTCTCTCTCTCTCTCTCTCTCTCTCTGAGACACATGAAGGAATCCTACACAACATTACAACAATGTTACATCAAAAAAGGGCACGATGGTTGTACTGCTCTTTTGTATGGAGAGAAAGAACATTTTTCAGAATGGAATTTGGAACATTTATCAAAATGGAAATTTAGCACCTAAGTGTTTGCAGAACCAGCTGGCATTTGTTGATAGGAGCAATGGAGGGATTATCCTCTTTGGGATTGAGTTTAATAAATTTTAAAAAAAAATTGAACTCCATGGCCAAATTCTGGAGACTTCAAAAAAGATGAGGTTTGTGATAATTATTGAACTTTTTTTGGTGTTTATATGAAAGTGACTTGAACAAAATGGCATATATTGAGAGAAAGAAACTTTGTGAGAACTAGCTTCAAAATGATATTATAAATAATATTATAAGTTCATTTATCTTCATTTTGTCACATATTGGCCATGTATAATTGCAGGGTAACTCCCAAAACCTCCCCACGTCGTGCAATAAGTCTTAAAGCATCTATTCATAGACTATTAGTCCTAAAGTTGTAACTTTTGGTCCAATTGAGTCTTTTTGTCGACAGAAGAATGCTGCATTGAAATTGCAAGTTTACAATTTAAATAACGCAAGTAAAATATTTGGACTTAGCTGTTCGAGTTAGCAAGTTTTAGGACTTGTCTTGTAATTATCCTGTTTGGCTTGATGGTGTCTGCTGAGTTACTAATGTAAGAAAGACACGAAGTTATAATTAAAAATTTGGGAAAAGTACCATAAAAAAGCCTCAACATATTTTACTGCTACCATTCAGTCATCAACCTTTGATTTGATCGATTTCGTCCAAGCCTTCTTATGTTTTGTTTGTTGAGTCCATCTGACCAATTTATGTAGAAATGCTAACATTGGCGTATGCCATCTTAGTGGTACAACTGAATGGAAACATGAAAAATTTTTCCAAAGTTTAATTATTTTGAATTCTTTTATTAATTTTTTTCCTTCTCTTTTCCTTATTTTCTTCTTCTCTTTTTCCCACGTGGCAAGAGAGGGTCGTGGAGCTGCAGTAGCCACTAGGTGAGATATAGGCGCAGCGAGCAAGGCCAACCTCGCCATGGCTACTTCGTCCATGGCCAACGAGGTTGGCCTCGCCTGCAGCTATAGGCACATCGCCCAACTAGGTCGCCTTTGCCTACTGCAGTTAGGTCATGTGAGGCCAGCCTCACCCATGACCTATAGTGGCAGTAGGGCAAAGGTGCCTAGTTGGGCGAGGCGCCTATAGCAGCAGGCAAGGCCAAACCTCACTAGCCATGGATGAAATTAGCCATGGCGAGGTTGGCCTTGCTAGCTATCACCTATATCTCGCCTAGTGGCTACTCAGCTCCTACGACCCTTGCTTGCCATAGTGGAAAAGAAGAAGAAGAAGAAAAATAAGGAAAAGAGAAGGAAAAAAACTAATAAAAAGAATTCATAGTAATTAAAATTTGAAAAAAAAAATCGTGTCAGCTTCAGTTGTACTACGTAAGATGGCATACGCCAATCTTAGCCATGTCTGCGTAAATTGGTCAAATGGACTCAACAAACAAAACATAAGAAGGCCTTGGATGAAATCAATCAAATTGAGAGGTTGATGACTGAATTGGTACGAGTAAAATATGTTGAGGGCTTTTTTTGGTTTGCACTTTTCCCAAATTTTAATTATAACTTCGCGTCTTTCTTACATTAGTGACTCAGCAGACACCATGAATGCCAAACAGGGATAATTACAAGATAAGTCCTAAAACTTGTTAACTCCTAGAAGCTAAGTCCAAATATTTTACTTCGTTTATTTAATTGTAAAACTTGCAATTTGATGCAGCATTCTTTCTGTCGACAAAAAGACTCAATTAGACCAAAAGTTACAAACTTTAGGACTAATAGCGTATGAAATAGATGTTTTAAGACTCAATTGCACGACGTGGAAAGGTTTTAGGAGTTACCCTGCAATTATACATGGCCAAATATGTGACAAAATGAAGAATAAATGAACTTATAAATATTATTTATAAATATCATTTTGAAGCTAGTGCCCACAAAGTTTCTTTCTCTCAATATATGCCATTTTGTTCAAGTCACTTTCATATAAACACCAAAAAAAGTTCAATACATTATCACAAACCTCATCTTTTTTGAAGTCTCCAGAAATTTGGCCATGGAGTTCAATTTTTTTTTAAAATTATTAAACTCAAATCCCAAAGAGGATAATCCCCTCCATTGCTCCTATCAACAAATGCCAGCTGGTTCTGCAAACACTTAGGTGCTAAATTCCATTTTGATAAATGTTCCAAATTCCATTCTGAAAAATGTTCTTTCTTCTCCATACAAAAGAGCAGTACAACCATCGTGCCCTCTTTGATGTAACATTGTTGTAATGTTGTGTAGGATTCCTTCATGTGTCTCACAGAGAGAGAGAGAGAGAGAGAGAGGCGCTATGGTCCTGAGTTGCACATCATGCCAAAACCTTGCTGATTGCAAGGTTTCCAACTGCAAATCTTATCAACAGACCACATCAGGTCATACAGACTTTGCAGGTGCTCCCACATTGCATGCACCTTCGTGCAAACTCCTCACTTTTTTATCTTTTGCAGGGTCTCCACAAAAAGTTCGAAACAGAGGACCACCACCAGTAGAATCATCAATCATGTTTGCAAAATCTTGCTCCTCTTTCATCCTTTATTCTCCTCCAACACCTCCTCTCATATTCCCTCTTGCAAATCATTGCAAAACCACACCCACCTTCTCCCTTTTTCTCGCATCTAAAATGTTAAACTAAAAAATCTCGTCCTCCTCCTCCTCTTCTTCTTCTTCTTGCAAACTTGTGTATGGAGCTAAAGTTTTCTTCATGCAACGTTCAAGTGAAGAAGGATTGCCACCAGAGCAAGAAACAGCACAGAAGCAGACATCAGCACCATGAAGATGGGGATGACTCAAGTTCAACTAAATCTCTCAACTTGAAGAACCTCTCCAAGCTCATCCTTCCACCGCTTGGCGCTTCGACTTTTAACCAGAACCAGATCGAGTCCCGAGGATGGATCGTCTCTCCAATGGACTCGAGATACAGGTACTCCAAGTTGCATCCCCAGGACTGGACACGGGGTCTACTGAAAAACGTACATTTAAATCGGATATGTGTAGTCCTTGAAGTATATGCGATGCAGGTGTTGGGAGACGTTCATGGTGGTGTTGGTGGCGTACTCGGTGTGGATGTTTCCGTTCGAGGTCGCATTCCTTAGCTCGTCGCCGAAGAGAGATCTGTACGTCGTGGACAACGTGGTGGATGCCTTCTTCGCGGTCGATATTGTCTTGACATTCTTTGTCGCCTACATCGACCCTCGGACTCAGCTCCTCGTCCGCGACTCCAGAAGGATCGCCACCAGGTACCCTAGCACAAAGATCTTCATCAATACATTAAGTTTAATTATCATTAGCTTTCTTAAATCCCGCCAGGATTAGCTTAGTGATCGAGGAACCGACGTTTGATTCTCCATACGATTGAGTTCAAACAGTTGTTGTGTTTTAGGGTGTAAATTGGGTGGGTTCAACTCCGAAATCAACCTGATCAGTTCAGTTCCAAGCCTGTCTCCTAGAAATTGATCTCCTAACTAGTATTAGAAAATTAGAAACTGGCCTAAGAGATTAGGACTATTTCGATTCTTGGTTCCAAGGCGAAACGAGTTCTGTTGAGTTAATCATACATTCAATTAAGTCCTAAAACTTGTAATGAAAGGATATTTGAGTCCTAAAACTTTCAAAAAATGCAATTAAGTCGTAAAATTTATTAAGTTTGTTCAATAAGTCCTCAAACTTGCAAGTATTTTTCATTTGTCAAATTAAATGGAGTCAATGTAAGGATTTGATTGCACAAATTTGATATGTTTTAGTTCTTAATTACACTTTTTGAAAGTTTTAGGGCTTAATTGCACTTTCATGACAAATTCTTAAGAGTTAATTGCAATTTTTGAAAGTTTTAGAACTCAATTGTACTTTCATGATAAGTTTAAGGACTTCCACTATACTTATTTCAATTACTTAATAAGCAATGAGCTTACCTATTTAGATGGGCTTTTTCATAATTAAAATATCGATCGGCTCTCATTGTTGCATTACGAAATAAATTTATAGCACTTACTTGAAGGGGAAAAGATTGCCCGAATGATTTACCAGTCACCCTTAGATATTATACGCATTTTGGACACACGGACGAATCTAGGAACTCCAATGATTAATATAATTTTGAGTGCCATAGTTAGTTATTAATCTATACAAAATTTCTATATGGCGAAGGATTTAAAACTCAAAGATTATCCTAGTTGGTCCTACCCCCACCACATTTTTCTTCAAATAATTGAACTTTATAGTTCAAATCGTTTGATTACACTATAAAAGAACAATGCTTTGGAAGA
This sequence comes from Psidium friedrichsthalianum, assembly GCA_019149425.1. NCBI lineage: Eukaryota > Viridiplantae > Streptophyta > Magnoliopsida > Myrtales > Myrtaceae > Psidium > Psidium friedrichsthalianum. Next base: position 5,589 of record JAGVVM010009545.1, read on the forward strand.
GATTGATTGAAAAATGCCAGCCGCACTAATCATGGAAATCAAAAGGAAACCGAAAAGATGGGGGTTATTGATTCGATGATAGTTCCAAATGAGAAGCCACTAATTCTATGGTGTGTATATGGATCAAGAACCAGAACTTATCTTGTTAGAGTGGGTTCCCGGTTCCAATCGAAAATCAAATCAATTGATTCTATAATCAGCTCGAGAACCGCCTAATGTTAAGTATATAACTATCACTCTAGAAAAACGCGCTATATGAATAATTTATGGCATAATAGTCAAGGCATTGATAGATTCTACTGGAGAACATGCCGTATTAGGCTATAAAACCAGGCATCGAATCGGTCAAGACCAGTTTGAAATCAATCGGATAAGGTCAATTTGATTAGATTCCCCGGTCGAACCGGCCTAATTACTCACCCTAGTGTCTAAATCATAAAGCAACCTTAAACGCCGGTTATCACTTTAAGGTTAGGATAATGCAAAACCTGATCTGACGTTGCACCGGATGGCCGACCCGACGGGCGTGGGCAGGACATTGTCGGGCCCACTTAGTTTGCGGGGCTTCAGCTCCACTACACCCACAAAAGGACACTCTCAATCTTGATCCAAAATCTTAGACATCAAATTGTCGGTCACTACGTACTAAGCTGAAAATCCACCTATTGATTCAACATGACTTTACCATCTACTGAATAGACAACAATCAATTATTACTACAGTGTAAGAAATTAAGATAGTATTGATCTTAGGACAATGTAATCCATTCGACAAAATCACGTTAAATATCCCACGATGAGAAAAATTTGATTCGAAAATAAATTCGATGAAGGAATATCGACACCAAATTGCTCAAATCGACGGAAGATACGGTGTGGTGGTTTCATTTTGGTTGTTCTTTGATGTTACGATATATATCCGTTTTTGTGGAACGATCAAATCGCTACAAAATTGATTTATCTTTCAGATTTACTTGTTTTGTTTAATTTGCATCTTTATCTTGAAGTTGTGTAGTTTCTTTCAAGTGAAATAAAAATTTTCTTTCCGACCAACCAAAAAGAAAAAAAAAAAGACAACAATCAATTACAACCATGGTGCAAGAAATTAAGATACTATCGATCATATTATTTCTTAGGATAATGTAATCCATTTGACATAATCAAGCTAGATATTCCGTATTTGATTAGAAAATAGATATCCGTGTCGAGAAAATTGTTATTATAAAATAAAGTTGGATAAATGAATATCAGCACCAACTTGCTCAAAACGACGGAAGATATGGTGTGGTGATTCTGATTTTGGTTGAGCCATGACTTGTGCATAGGTATCTGTCAACATGGTTCTTGATGGATGTGGCCTCAACGCTGCCGTTCGAGGCACTGGGCTACTTGTTCACCGGCAAGCCGAAGGTGGCTCTCTCTTACTCCCTCCTCAGCATCCTCCGGTTCTGGCGTCTCCGCCGCGTCAAGCAGCTCTTCACCAGGTTCTGCCTTATTCGACCTCATTCACCGCAGAAATCTCTCTTCAAAAGAATTCACTGCAATTTTTTGTTGGGGTGTGTTTTCTGCAGGCTTGAAAAGGACATCAGGTTCAACTATTTCTGGGTCCGTTGCGCTCGGCTACTTTCGGTATGTCGGATGTATAATAAGGTCATATCGAACTCACTTATAGGCGATGTGGAGTGAGAGTTATATACTGGTAAACCGGCATCTGCTGTCCGCCGGTCCCTAAAGTTTGGCAAATACTTGCAATTTGATCAGCGTTCTTTAAAAGCCGTGAATTTCGATCCTACAACTTTGTGTTTGATCGATTTTTGGGTTAGTAGCTCTCAGTTGCCTTGAATATGATCAACAGTTAAGATATCTGAGGGGAATTGATTTGATCTAGTCGCATGAGTTAGATTGATACCGAATGTTTTGGTTGTGTGCGCGCGGTCTTAGGTAATGCTGTTTCTAGTGCACTGTGCTGGCTGCCTCTACTACTTGCTGGCCGATAGATACCCGCACCGAGGGAAGACATGGATCGGCGCCATGAATCCGAACTTCCGGGAGACCAGCCTCTGGATTCGCTACATCTCAGCCCTGTACTGGTCCGCCACCACCATGACCACAGTTGGCTATGGTGACCTCCATGCTGTCAACACCGTCGAGATGATCTTCATCATCTTCTACATGCTCTTCAACCTTGGCCTGACTGCTTACTTGATCGGCAACATGACCAACCTCGTCGTTGAAGGAACCCGTCGCACCATGGAATTTGTAAGCACGACCACTTTGATCGGTATATGCATGACGCCAAATGTATACAGTTGTCTACATTAGTCCTGTTTGGTTAAAGTGATAGCGGATTTAAGCAAGTTTAAGAATCGGTATTGGTATGCCAAGGAAATTGATGTTTGCGTGATTTGGTTTTGCAATGTGATGCAGCGAAACAGCATTGAGGCAGCGAACAGTTTCGTGTGCCGGAATCGGTTGCCGCCAAGGCTGAGGGAGCAAATATTGGCTTACATGTGCCTGAGGTTCAAGGCAGAGAGCTTGAACCAGCATCAATTGTTAGAGCAGCTGCCGAAATCGATCTGCAAGAGCATTTGCCAGCATCTGTTTTTGCCGACCGTGCAAACAGTCTATCTATTCAAGGGTGTTTCTCGCGAAACGCTCTTGCTCCTGGTACGTTGCGTGCTGCTCAGGATGCGAAATTGGTGAGATCTTTCTGTACGTTTCTTTTGCTGCATGCCAGTTGCCCTGAAAATCTAACGTCGTCGGGGTAGGTGGCCAAGATGACGGCCGAATATCTGCCGCCAAGAGAGGATGTCATTATGCAGAACGAAGCGCCTGAAGATGTTTACATCATCGTGTCCGGTGAGGTCGAAATAATTGACTGCGAAACGGACAAAGAACAGGTTGTCGGGGCTTTGCAGTCTGGGGACATATTTGGGGAAGTCGGTGCGCTCTGCTGCCGGCCTCAGGACTATACTTACCGGACCAAGTCCCTTTCCCAGCTGCTGAGGCTGAAAAGGAATGATCTCGTAGAAGCGATGCACAGCCAACACGAAGACAACATAACCATGATCAAGAATTTTCTGCAGGTTCGCCGCTAGCATAATACAGTGTCCGAGATTCACTTGTTTAATCATCCGAGGCTTATGTAATGAAGTTGTGCAATGCAGCATCACAAGAAGCTTAAGGATCTATGTATAGAAGACTTCCTCACTGAAGGAGGACACGAGCACGACGACCTCAGCTTGTTGACCGTTGCGAGTACCGGTAACGCTGCTATCCTTGAGAAGCTTCTCAAGGCGAAGTTGGACCCTGACATCGGGAATTTGAAGGGAAGACCTCGTTGGTACATCTTCTTTCTTGCTTTTTGTTTGTAGAACATACGCTTTGGTTCGGATTGAATAATGATCACGTCACAGTTGATTTCCGAATGGAATGCCGCTTAGGCATAGACAAACATCGGTTTCGGTTGTCTGTAAATGGTAGTAATCTTTATCCTCTATGTAAGACATTGCATATGGTGACTTGGGATTTTATTTGGAAAGCTCAAACATGTCAATTTACAAGTTCACTGCTCATTTGATTCTTTAGACATGTGAATGTACTGAAAGTTGCTTCTTGCTCTTATGACTCTGGATCAGCACATTGCAGCATCCCAGGGCCATGAGGACTGTGTTTGGCTACTGCTGAAAAATGGATGCAACATACATTAAGAGGTAAACCATCATCGCCTCACAACCTCCCGGCTGTCGCAGATATATGTGCTCCTTATATCCTTAAATGTCCCGAAATTTAATCGCATGTGCAATTCCTGAAAAAGATTGTGTGATGTCCTGCGCGACAGACCGGAATGGCAACAACGCGATGTGGCACGCGGTATCGTCGAAGCAACACTCGATCTTCCAAGTCCTGTACAACGCCGCCTCTTCTGACCCTTGCACAGCCGGCGACCTCCTCTGCACTGCGGCAAAAAGGAATGACCTGGAGGTGATGAAGGATCTCTTGAACCACGGGTTGAACATCGACTCAAAGAATCACCAAGGCTTCACGGCTCTCCAGATCGCCATGGCCGAGAACCACAGGGACATGGTGAATCTACTTGTGATGAACGGCGCGAATGTTGCCAACTCGAACTTCCCCTATTTTCCTCCAGAAGCATTGGACCAAATGCTAATAAGGAGAGAGACAGGGCACCGTATTGCTGTGCCCGACAGTGCCACATTGCCGGAAATGCCAACGAGAATGCATGGAGTAGAGCGAGAACCGACTCGGGAGATCTCGGACGTGGCAATTTGTGCTAGGGTGAGCATCTACAGAGGCCATCCTGTGGCAAGAAGAGAGAACCGTTTCGCCGAGCAGGGAGGCTCATAAGATTGCCAGGTTCCATTGAGGATCTCAAGAGCATTGCAGGTGCATTATCATTCTTTCCTTCCAAGAAAATGTCTAAGTCTGCTGGTGAATTGTAAATCAGGAACGATGAGAAAAAAGTCTCAGCATCCATTAATCTGCCAAGAGTATCATTCAGACTCTTTCGTTTTCGCAGGTAAGAAGTTCGGTTTCGATGCGACGAACGCCGTTGTAGTGGATGAAGAGGGCGCAGAAATCGACTGCATCGAAGTGATCGGACAATGACAAGCTTTTCGTGGTCGAAGATCCGAATTATTAGCGTCATTACAAGCTTCGGTTTGCTCTTCGTGATTACTAAGATGTTCAAGTATATCATCAAGCAAATTCCCCATCAATCCTCTCCCCCAGAAAGATTTTTCTTCTGCTCCAACAGACGCTGGCGAAGGAGGATCTGATTCTTGAACTTCCCAAGGATGGGTGTATCTTTATACGTACATGCTCCTTTTCTTCTCACTAGAAGAGACATGTCGTGGAATATGTATATCCAAAAAACAGAATGATGTACAAGGAAATTCACGACGGTTCATCTATAAAGGAATAGAAAAAATTGCTTATATCAAATCCACAGTATGCTCTATAATTAAGGGTGTGTTTGTTGTCCAAAAAAAGTTCTTGTCACGAGATAATATTTTCCGGCAAAATTCAATCAGAGAAAGTAAACCATTTTCCGTGCTTCTGACGCTGAAATCAGTTGAAAATTTTGTTTTTGGTCTTGGTTATAACTTATAAGCGAATCCATAAAGGTAGCAAGAACTACAAAGAAATTAAGAAATAAATTATTAATGTCATAATCGTAGAATGTTATTCATGATGGCGGTTTTTATGGAATGCAGAATAACACAAGCATTAATGAAGTATATTGGGAGATAATATTAAAGATTTATAAGAGGAAAAAATGTTAATATCATGAAAATCTCAAACTTGTACACCTATGATAATTTACCAAAACTATTGTTTACCACAAAAAATTTCAAACTGGTACATATGTGACAAATTTACTTAAAAACTATTTTTTTTACTAAAAATTTTCAAATTGGTACATATATGACGAATTTACCATAAAATGATATATTTATGATAAATTTGGGCTCTATTAATTTTCGTTAAATTTTAGTATCAAATTGTTGAATTGGATGACACGTACAATCGTTGAGTATACCTGTTTGAAATTTTTACCCTCTGTTTATTATAGATGTTATTTAGTTTGTGTTTTTCGTGATACTAACCCAATTTAACGGAACTAACTAAATATAAATGTATCATATATGTACCAGTTTAGAATTTTTGTGATAAAAAAATTTAACTTGGGATAAATTTATCACAGGTGTACCAGGTTGGGATTTTTGGTGGGGAAAAAATAGTGGATAAATTATCATATGTGTACCAGTTTTAAATTTTTTGTGGTAAAAAAAATAATTTGGGATTTTTGGATAAAAAATGATTCAAGGTAAATTTATTATAAGTACCAGTTTGGGATTTTTAATGATATTGACCCTAAAAACAAACAGATGAGAATTATAGGAAAAAAAAAAAAAAGAAAACATGAAAGATAGGAAATATATATAAAAGGACCTATTTTCCTCACTCGGTTAGAGATCAGGGCAAATAATTTTAATTAGTTATCCATCGTCCAGATCTTGAAAAGTCCTAGAACGATTCTTCGAAAATGATTTTTTATCAAACAAACCCATTCTAAAAAGATTATAACCAACGTATATGAAGCAGTTCCCCATTATTTCTTCCAATTCAGTTTAAAGCATAGGATGAAAAGACCTATAAAAGTAAAAAATCTTAGAAACCACCTCTCCTATATATACTTCATGGTTGACACTTTTCAATGGAGATGGATCTCCCAAACGCTGGTGCAACCACCTTTCTTTGGGGAAAAAGTACAAAAAACAAAAAGTCATAAATCTATTACATTGATGTCAATTTAGTCATAAATATTTTAATTAGATGAATTTATTCGTAAACCTTTTGTATTTTGCTAATTGAATCCATCCGCTAATATTAGCCAAAAAACACTGACGTGGATCCCAACCGACCTACATTGTGCGTAGGCGTTACAGGATATTTTTGCTGATTTTTTTTTTGAAAGGAATGTTTTGTTAACATGAGTCATCCATTTTACGCACTACCTTCCATGTCCATTGAAATTACGACTGAACCCAAAAGAGATGTTTGGTCATGCTCGCATTGACCAAGTGCATGAGCTTCCAAGCCGGTTCTCTCGCTCTAGCACCTCCCTAATCTCATCCATCCAACCCTTGCCGAAGAGAAAATTGTCCAAAAAATTTTCCACCACTTATAGATGGCCAATTTAGTCTCAAACTGTTTTTTTTAGGTCTGTTGACACCTAAATTTTGATTCTTTATTTTATCATAAATAAATAAAAAAAATTAGATACTAACCTTAGTCACTAGTAAAAAAATAATTAAATTATTATTTTTATTTTAGTTTAATTTTAACATACATTGCATTTCATTGCATAAAGTGGATTGGTGACGAATGGATTCGAGCATATGAGTTTAATTGAACTAAGCCCGTGGACAAACCCATAGTGACAAAGTTTTAACTGTCTTTCAAAATATTATGGGACAAATTCATGGGTAGGTTTACGGCAAGGAAAGGTTTCGGGTAAAAGATTTTGAATGAAAGAGTGAATGTTGCCCGAGGGACATATCATCGGTGTTATTCTTTGAGCAATATACTAAGGGAAGTTGTACGTGTCCCATAGGCATAGACATGAAGAAAACAAAACAAATGGAATCAATAGATCAAATGATTTCTTCCGTAATCGTGCAAAAGCAAGAAAGGAAACAAACTAATTGCATTTTGTTCTTTCCTTGGAGTAACCCTAAAGAGGACCCATGAGTGACCAAACAAGGGAGGTCCACGACGGTTCATTCTTCCAAAAAAGAAGAGTCCATCGGAACATGAAGAAAGAAAGAAAGAAACAAGAGAGGGAGAGGGAAAAAGAAAAAGGGAAGTGCTTGTCTTTCCCCGGACAGTCGTCCCTGCTCAAGTGCTGCTTGATCGTGCCCGTCCTATTCAATTCATACCTTGGAGCTACTGTACTTTTCTCCGATCCATCCTTCCAGCGAGCTTTGGTGACTCTAGAACATCTCTAGCGATCTCTTGTCGACCCGGTCCAAACCGCAAATAGCCACGGACTCGATGACCCGGCAAGTTCCAATTCCTTGACGCGTACAAATTTTGCTACCGCTCGACTTGTGCTGACGAGTCTTCACAAGCCAAATCTCCCGCAAGTTTTCTTTGTTCTTGCAGGGTGATTTTTGTACCCGACGCGAAGCTGTTTTTCATCCCCGATCCAGGAGGCACCGATCTTTTCCCTGGCGTCAACAACGAGTTAGTAGCACCTCTTGGCTGAGACGAAAAGCGCAATTGGGGACCTAGAAAATTCTCTGCAACCGGACGTCTCCTCTAATGCCTGGTTTTAGAGTGAACGGAGCAGGAAGGAGCCCCTCATGGAGGATCTGGGCTGTTATCACTGAAGGAAAAGGATAAAGCAAGAGGGGAAGTGGAGAATTGTCTTTCTTGAAGAATCCCTATGATGCAAATTGATATGTCCACAATGCCCTATCTCCACTGAAGGACAACCCTACTTCCCTTGTGTGTTTTTGTTTTTCTAAAAAGATGCTTTTCATTCATCCCAATGTCAGGATTACCACTGCTAGAAAAAACAAGATTCGCAACAGATTACATCCAAAGTGGTTGGGGGATTATTGGACAATCCAGTTTAATGGAAGCGTTTTTCGTCTATGTGCCTTGGCGATCCAATCAGCTACTCCGTTTGCTTCTCAAGGATAGGTTTCATTGGACACCTTGGAGTTGCCCAACAACAACTTGCATTCCACAAAGAAGGTGCCGAATAGCTCATGGCTAATTTTGCGGCGTCCGAAGCACGCACTTTCGATTCTCTAGGCTGTGAGCTGTCCATCGTAACCATCGTGAAGCAATCGAGGAGTCACCCTCTGCATGCGCTAGCTCATCGACCACATTGTCCGATTTTGATTCGAAACAAGAACGTGTGGTGGGGTGATCGCATGGATATCTTGCATTAGGTAATGTAATATTATCTAATGTGTTGCGTTATTTCTAATTTTGAATCAATCAATCTTTTATGCATATCTTTTAGAATTAGAAAACCGATTCAAACTAAGGATTGTGCCCTACCGACAATGTGCAAAGTCGGACTAATCATCGGA
>JAGVVM010009546.1:0-12823 GCA_019149425.1 Psidium friedrichsthalianum
TTGTCCCTCCTCTTTCCCGCCCTGCCTGTCCCGGCGACCCGCACGTCTCCTCCCCCCCCTCTCTTCCATCCCCCCCTCCTTCTTCCCTCCCCTCCGCGCCTCCTCTCCCTCTCCTCCCCCCTGCCCCCCGCCTGTTCCTCTCCTTCTTCCCTTCCCCTCTCCCAACCCCCCCCCTCCCTCTTCTGCGCCTCCTTCCCCTCTCTTTTTTATTTTTTAAGAGGAAGCTAAAACGATGGAGACCAATTCTAGAAATGCTCCACAGGACAAATGCATCATTTTTGCATGAAAACTGTGTTTTCACATGCTTATTCATTTCTTTCAATTTCTAAGTCTGTTATCAGCAACTGTGATATGCGCCAGGCCTTACTCCTGCACACGATTCTGGACAGCTTCCTCGCCTTCCAGTGTTCTCATGCCCAAGGGGATACGAGCACTAGCATTTTCCCACAATCCTTCTTGATGCGAAGGCCATTGCTTAAGTGACCGTGGCATTGACAATGAAATAGACGATGACAAACGAATAAAAGATATCCCGTTTAGTCAGAGATAGAACTGTACTGAAGGACTTAAAACCTAAAAAAAAAGGAATACGGAGGGACGAGGAATCAAGAGTTGCCAGAGCCCTTATCAATGATTATTTCCTCCTAAAACTCATCAGCTCAGTGAAGCCGTTTTGGCTTTAGAGAGGACAGACTCACCAATTTATTCTTTTTCCCCGCTCCGGTTGTTGACTTCCCTTTGGACGTTATCCTGGTCAGCAGGCAAAGTCTCGTCGAGCTTGATACTTTGATGATGATGCAGGAAGCTCTCTGCAGAGATTTCCTCCGCAGTAGCTTATCAATCAAGTGGTGGAGAGCACGAGGCCAACTGCACAACCAGAATACGGCTTCGAGGATTCACCAAGACAGCAGCAGCAATTTGCAAACCTTACGACCAGCCTTTGTTAACCAATGTAGCGTACAACCTAGCCTCTCTAATCAAGTATACAACCTGGCACAACACGCCCTGACTTGTGGGAGCAACAAAAATTAACAGAAAAAACACTTCAGGGAGTCAAGGTTTACGTACTAGCCAAACAGAATGCAGAATTTAAAAGCAAAAGGAAAACCATTCTTTTCGATATGGTTGTAATACTTTGAGTGAGCATCTCTGGCACCACGGAGTCTCCTTACCAGTCCGGTATATCTATCATGTATCACGCAGATTTCAGTCGATGAAGATGGCCCCTGGAATTAAATAAGGCCTCTTACTTATTACTGGTCCAGAAGTTTGAAACAAGAGGTTTCACCCCAGGTGCAAGATCATCCGCAATGCTGTTATCAAGAAATTACGAAGGAAATTAGCATGCTTGTAGAACTGGATTATAAACTGAAACTGCAGAAATGTGAGGCTCTTCTCAGTGGAGAGGACTATCCAGCTCCACAAATATATGCCGTTTAAGCTTCAGTAATACAGCTTCTATCATGTTCTGCTAATGACTCCTACAGACCGTTTTGCATTCAAACATTTGATTCACCATTTTGACTTTTCTCCTTTCATCTCCAACTTCTTATCTCAGTCCCACTTGATCCTCCATGAAGATATATCCAACCTCAGAACCGTGAACAAGTGCAGAGTTAAATTTTTCTAACTAACTGCAAAGTTAACTTTCAGCTAGCAGAATCATTCCTATTCCCCAACTGCAATGCATGCGTTACATTACTGATTGCTTATGAGTATTACAACCGAATTATAATACATATCACAGTGGGATTTTTTGACAAGTAATTTCAGTAAATAAGGCTCCGTTTGTTTCGTGGGAAAGAAATGATTTGGAGAACATCTCCAAAAAATGGTCGCTTGTATTGTTTGAAATAATTAGTCATTGGAAATTTTTTTCATATTTGATAGAAATCTATGCCTAAAAATTTTCGTAGAGATAATATATTTTTCATTCACTAATTTTTCTAAGTGATACAAACGATTATTTTTTTGAATATGTTCTCCAAATCATTTATTTTCCCAGAAACAAACGGAGCCTAAGATGTAAACACAAGTCAGAAAAGTTAAAAAACTGCCCCTACCAAGGCATGCGGTAGTGGCAGTAGAAGGGAGAACACAGAGGCATTGGCCGAAATCTCTCTCTGATAGGCTTGGGCTGGATTCCAGAGCCAGATTTTTTTGTCATTTCTGTAAGCAGAGAAAAGCATGCATGAATTGTGCAAAGTGACAAATGCAGGACAAACATCTTCACTAACCTAGTTATCCATCTGGCATGACAGAACACTCGAAGTGGAATCAAACCAATGAACTTGAAAGTATATAAAAAAGTTAGGATGAATTGTCATAAAGTACGGCACGAAACCTGATGGATCTATCCCAATCAATCACGCATCAATCAATAATAGCAGGATAAATTATTTCAACCCATAAAACAAGATATCAACAATTAGACTCGTTAAATTATCAACTTCGAAGTAGAGATAGAAAGTAGAAGCACCAAACTTAGGGAGATATTTTATCAGAGCATCTCTTTTCAGCTATTTGCTTGGACTGGCCATCCCCTAAGCAGTTGATGAGCTGTACAGCCATTCCACATTTACCAAATTGAGTCAGCTGAATCAATCAGCTTAGTTCTAGCCCTGTATATATCATGTAATTAGCAAGTTTCACTACCAAGTTCCTTAATCCTTGTGTGGTCCTTACGTGCTTCTTTTTGACCAGCATATCATAGGGATTTGCCAATACCTATATCACATGGAAACATTCTACCACAGCCTCACAGAAGCTTGAGTGTGTCAAAGGAGAATAAAATGAAAATACGTCCCAAAAGTATCATTACTAACATCGTTGGTAGAGCACTTTCTGCTAAGTCACCATATTCCCCTAATTACTGGACAACTGGACTATTGAAAAGACAAAAACTATGGAGAATGCAGGCCCCTATTATACTTTATATGAGCAAGATGATAAAACCAAAAGTAAAAGAGAATGTAACCTACAATTAGAAGGACATACATGTTAAACCTCAATTAAGCGGAAGCTGCTATCAGCTCCAGCGATGCATAGAACTAATGGTTCATCCTTAGCCGCTCGAACAGATAGCCAATCAAGTTCCAGTACGAGGTTCCAGGAAGTTGAGGTTGTAAGAGAGAATTAGCTAAGGGATCTTGTGAATCCTGTACATAAAAGAATGTAAACTTTTGTGAGTACCTCAAACAAAAGACAAGATTTCTCAAGCCAGAATTTCTCAGACAATCAGCAGAAAAGAGTTGTCATCAACAGTCCATATATGAATATACCAGGTCATAAACAGTGAAAGTGTTATCATAAAATAGCACAGCAATGCGTCCTCGACTTCTGTCTCCAGCAACAACAGGAGAAAATTTTATTCTTCGTATTCCTCCCTATGGGTGTTGAATGAGGAGGAATGTCCAGTAGTTATATCCCACCATCTGATATTCCCCGACCTATCCCCCATACCTGAGAGAGAAGAAATTCACAAGAAGTCAAACTAATGATTTGGAAATGTTGGTTCTTGGTTTCTGAATAACAACCAGCTGTCAAATAAAGATATACGTACTACATGAGGCAAGCGGTAAGCCATCGCCGTGATCAACCCATCCGACGAAACAAAGGAAGATGAAGGCCATTTAGGTCTACAGGCAAGTAAAAGGTAGCAAGGTAGCACTTTGTGAAACTTATAGTAGACCTTGGCCAAGTAGAGACTCAAGATTTGAAATGATAACAATGTGTTTAAGTGACGAAGTAATAAATGAGCAGACAACCAGCATATGCTTCGAAGGTCTCTGGAAATTAAGCTTCAGACTATATTTTTATGAAGATTAGTCATAGTAATCATTGCAAATCAGACAGTTTCAGCAGCAGCAGAAAGTTCATGGAGGTGGCGAATTGACTCCTATAATTAGCTCAAACATGTGCATGCTAAAGAGAAATCTAGAGTATGCTATTAAGCCATAAAATCATCACAACACCCCACATGGAGAAAATTCACATCCTCTTGTCCAAAACATCATGCATAATGACATTGCACATACAAACAGATCCACGTAGTTTTATCCTACGAATAGCATAACATTCCGTCAGGTTGCAGTAATGGAAAAGGTGTAACTTAATAGCTATTAAGCCGTAATGTGGTAGAGCTGTTATAACTATTACCTTGTTTGCTTTAAGTAATGTAATACCTATTAAATTGTTTGGTTTCATGAATGAAATGTAATAAAGGGGGAATAAACTCAAAATTTCAAAAATACCCTAAAATCAGATTTACAGGGAATACAATAATATCAATAAAGTCAATTTTTATGAGCTTAATACCTATGAATTACTGGATACATATTTTAGAACCATAACAGTGGAAGCCCTAAAACTTGTGTTTCATCACTTTACTCCTAAAACTTATTTTTACGTCCTTTAAATCCTAAAACTTGTTGTCATTCTTCGAATTAGTCCTTCCGGTTACTCAATCGCCCTCTAGTGAACAGTAGTCACAGAACAACCTGGCATTTTTTATTATTTCATCTTTTTGTCTTGTATGTACAATTTACAATTGACAGTTAAAAATGAACTTAAAGATTAAAAAAAATAAAGAGAAAATCTGAAAAAGGAAATGAAAGGGGAGATTGCAAGAGAGGAAGAGGAAAGGAGGAGGGGCCCACCAGTGAGGGCTCGTGGCCCTCGCCTGGTGGTGGCCGCTTGCCATAGTGAGGGTTACCACAGCCACAGACCGAAGGCAGTGACCCTTGCTGGCAATGGAGGTGCGTCCCCACCCCCCTCCCCCTATGTTTTTTGCTCCTTTTCTAATCATTTTTTTAATGTCCTAATGTCAATTTTGGTTTTTCTGATGTGGTGCCGATGCACCACTTGTGCGAAGAATAAAAGAAAAATTAACAAAAATGACACATAGATGTTCCATTTAACAAAAACTGATGGAGTAAACAAAACAATTAATTCGAAATGCAGCAACAAATTTTAGGATGTCAATGACCCAAAATAGTTTTAGGACTAAATTGACAAATCCGCATGAATTTAGGACTTCTATGGTTAGCGACATGCCGATTTCTAGAAAATCTTGCCTTCGAAGCACTGTTTATTCAACAAAGATACAACAAGCAACATTGATGAATTCCATGTACAGGTATGAAACTTCAACATACCTGAAGTCACGAATTCTCCGTCCATGAACCTCAAATACTCCAAGTGCACCATTAACTAAAGCAAATGCAAACTTTCAGTTGTGTCGTCATGAGACGCATCCTGGGTCAATACTTCTGCACATAAAAGTCATTCTCCACTTAAAAAACATAAATGCAGAAATATTCGGTGGTTACAACAAGGCAGAAACTAGCAGGTATATGGACATGCTCCACTAGAATCTGAAGATGTAGTAGGAGAAGATATCCCATCTGTTGCTACAGCTGCTTGATCTTTGGGCAGTAATGGTGATTGCTTAGGCAGTTGACTTGGTCTCGGAACTGTTGGAAGAGTCCATTCTAATACCGTGAATGGAAGGGCTAATGATCTAAGCTACATAGAGATATAAAGAATAATAAATATCTAAATCACAGCATTCAATATGGCAAAGCCGTAGGATAGCATCAGACTTACATGCTGCAGTCAAAATATGGCTAACATCATAATTTGCAAAATACGGTACTTTACTAGACCAAAAGCTAAATTACATAAGTAGGAAACTCAAACAAAACAAAACAAAAAAATTGTACAGATTTTGCATAATTTCTGTTGACCGATTCTGTAAAGAACTATATTTTGGTACTTTATCAAATGAGGTCATTAATGCAGTACTTGTCATCCAAAATATTCCATACCAGAAAAAGAAAACCCACACAAGTAGCATCATGGAGAATGAACTAATATCATGCGTATGGAGAAGCATTCACATCCTAGTCATTACAGAATGTTCAAGGGCCAAAAATTGGATGCTGCAGCTAACTCTCACTGGTAATGTAATTTCATTCCATGTATTATGGAATTGAGCATGTCCCATCAACATTCGATCAAGCTCTTGTACCTTAAAGTGTTCACACTCCATCACATTTCTTATTGTGTAAATTATCACAAATTTTCTTCACTTCCGCAGGGGTTGCATGCCATGGGTTAAATAGTCACAAGGATTATTTCACTGGCTTTCATGATGGTGTGAGAAGCTTCACTAGAACATTAAAATCTGGAGATCGCCAACAGCTAAAGAATAAAAAGATCTAGTTACCATCAATGTTTATAGGAAAAGAGCCATATGTAAAGTTAGTAATAACATTACTCAAACAATGGTCTAATGTTAGTCAGTAAAATCATTTTGAGCAAGAAGCGTGCAAAATATTTCTAATAGGAATGGAGAAGACATTACAAGCTAACTTACCATGATAGGGTTTTTAGTCATAGCCCAGACCTCAACAGGAGCGTCACGAAACAAAATAAGAAGATACCTGCAATACGTTGTGATGACACAATTTACTCAGGCACATGAAGGAAAAAACAGTAACAAACTGTGCTGGATGTGAAGGAGTCAAGAAAGGTACAACACAGGAAGCAAAACAAGTAGGAGTTCTCACTTGATAGTCCCTTATTCTTTAATGTTTATAACCATCATATCAGAAGTAATTCATGAGCCAGAACAATGTCGTTACCAAGTGATCCTCTTCTAACTTCTTTTCTGGCAATAATGAGTTGAATGTTCTGCTAATAGATCCCAACTATCAGCAAGCAACAAAAGGTGCAGTGCCTAGACTTTCACAACTTATAGTCACTACTTTTATTTCTTATGCTGTTTAACCATAAGACGAGAACCACCACCTTACAAGTCTCATTGTTAGAGTAATTAGCAGCATATCTCAATGTTCCCCTGTCATTGTAATCACTACCATGCAATTAAAGATACCCGATGTTTGCAAAGAGATCCATCCACGTATTTGTGTACGATCACGAATACTAGGCCACTACTCTTAGTTACAACTCAAAAAATAACACGGTCCAAGTGCCCACGCCCACCTCTATTCCCACTACACCAATTAGTTCTCCAACAAATTAGTGAGTTTTAATTACTGTATGACTTAACTGCTTCTAACTGCAAGAGGTTGTAGCAGACCCATTAAGTTTTCTTAAGCTACATCACAGAATTGTTAGAGATAACAGTGAAAGACAGTGGAAAACTATTAGTGGGCAATAAAGCAGCACAAGAGTGAGACGGAACTACAGAAATTCATTTTCTTTAGTAACCTTACTGCCAGAACTCCTAACTCCAGCATGTCTATTACAAGCCAATCATTGTTTTTTCCATGAAATGCAATTACATAACATGGGACCCAAAGATATTCCGACACTAGTATTTGTGTAATTAACCTTTAAATGATATGTGAGGACCAACAATCTCAAAAGGTAAGAAAATCACAAAAAATCCACCAGTGTTTATCATAAATTTTTTACAATTAATCCTTGTGTATGTACTCGTATGACATGATTTAGTATGTATCTACATAAAATAGAGCGAACTGCCCCCATCCCTGATAGTTACCCTCCGGCCCCCCATTTGATTGAGAACGACGCCCTTTGCCGGCCGTTAGGTCCGACACAGAAACTCCTTACTATGTAAGAATAACCAGGCATTCGCAGACTCATACTGAATCGGTTAGATGGTTCGATTCGCTTGCTTCATTGGCTACTAGCTTTTGAGGTTCGAGTCAACGAATGCCACTGTGGTCTTTACATTAGAATCTAATCTAGTAGTTCCGATAATATCAAGGTATAAATCCTTAATTGCAGCAAAACAAGTGTTTAGCACGTGGAGTGCCATAATTGTAGGACTCGATATTTGATTTATAGAACTCAATTGACTTGTCCATTGGCTGTAAGTCCCTTTTCGAAACAGATAGAGGATAAGTGGTAAGGAAGATCATTCCTTTTAAAAGGACCATGCTAAATTGTGCAGTGACGTTTCTTTATTCCTTTCACAGCAGCATGCAAACACATAAGATAGTGCAGTTAACTGGTCATTCAAAAAAAAAATACTGTGTAGGTAAACCATCTCTAGAAAGTCAAAAGAAAGCAGAGAGAAGTCAACCTTCCCGATGAGGAAGCTCTTAAAGCTCTTATGGTGCACGTTCTGGCTTCTGTAAAACACGAAATGGTTTATTAAGGCCACTCGAAGGCATGTAACAAATGAGCTTATGATGTAACCTCCGGTTTTCTCATTTGCCTGAAGTCAAGTAAACATGAGTCAAGCATTAGAAGTCGACAGCAACTGCAAATCTAATTATAGGCTGGGGACATTAATAGTGCTAATGGAGGGGGGATGTTAAAATAGGCTGTACAGCAAATGGACCTGGGTGTATGAAAAACGAGACAAGCCTAGAGTTTCCAAGGCCATCGTAATCCACGAACAACACCACCTGTGAACTAAAAAACTTGCTGCAACAGCATTGGCAGAAACATCAATAACATCACCGCCCCGCTTTGTGTTCCGGAGAGCAACCAGTGGAACAGCTACAGCAGGACTGTTTTCCCCCACCTTCATATTTTAACTTTCATTAATAGTGAAAAATCTCGAACATCCGCGATACACATCAACTACATTATTCAGCAAGTGAAGAAATCACTATGACATGTCGCAAGGTGAAAGAGTGCAACTGACGGGCTAATGTAGCGATTAATGAAGGGAATGGTACAGCCAGCATTGTCACTGTTGATGAAAGAAGTTGAAGTTGCCCAAACAAACTCATCTGCATCAGGAATATAACTTGTCACTATGCCTGTTTATGCTAGAGAGAAGAAGGGATTGTCGGGACTGGAGAAATAGACATAAATGGAAAATGTAGGGGAACTCAAGAAATAGTCGTAAATGAAGAATGTGTAGGCACTAGGGGTTAAATTTTCAATGAGATGGTAATCCATTAGCTAGCAACTTTAACAGCAAGAACAGAGTATGCACAGAAATCACAGAAGGGAGCAACACGACTTTAGCAAGGATAACCGAACATTTTAACATTCAGATGGCCCTTGTCCAGGATCAAAGATGTCCTGAAGTATGATATTAACATGGATTGAAAACAGCAGGCTAACAGAACATAGCTGAAGAGACATCAACTCTTAACTACCTCAACAAATTAGAAAAACCGGAAAGAAATTATCCAGCAGATGCTCTATCCTCATGATTTATTCAGAAACAAAACAGCATCATTGCTTTAACAGAGGAAACTAAAATTTAGAAGCTTAACTTGGGACACATTCACTGCCAAACTAGAAAAAAAAGAAGGCACCAGGAATGTATCTTTCCATATATACCTATAAGAGCAGAATAGTTCATTATTATGCATGCAAGTATAATTCAGGTTATCAAGCATCTCAACTGTTTACAGGAAAGCCATAGTGCCAAATGTTATAGAAAACACCTAGGTGCTTGAATGACCTATAAAGAACTTCATCTCCTCAAACCTCTTAAATGAGATTTCCGTCTCATTGCAGGGATGATTTGATGTGCGGCATTCTAGCACACTGAACATTCACATGATGGCTGAACTTGTTCGGACGGGATTCCCTCATGGTAGAACCAATGTTTTCTGTATTATTCTCGAGAGGCCAATAACTCAGTGCATCAGGCCACCAGCACTAGCGTTCACTTTGTCCTTTTGAGCACACAAATCACCCTCAGAAGTTAAAAGCCAGTTCCCACTCTTCCATAGTCAGAAATGTAGAGTAATGTTATGTCTTAGCAACAAGAAGAGAATCGTCGCTAAAATCAAAAGGAATTGTCGAACTCAACATGGAGGCAGGTGAAAGGAGGTGCACGGGGTATTGCTTTGCAGACATTCTGAAGGCGTAGAATCTGATTCGCCAGATGCCGACTGCAAGAAACCGAAGGAGATGGTACGATTGTGCAACGGAAGCATAAACTTTCCATAGTGACACATAACCATGCCACCTGTTTCCTGCAATGCAAGGCGTGTACGCAAATAGCCTGAATACCAAGCTAGACCATCAAACTAAGTGGATGGAGAGCGGAAGGAGAACTTTGGACCAAGGTACTCATCATCAACAAACAAATATACAGCTTCGAGCTTTAGTGGACGAACACTGCATGACAACATTAAAAGCAAAGGGAAAATAAAGACCAGCCAAAGGCTATTCCTAAGCAATGATCCTCTCAACGAAATGCAGCTTAAAATTTCAAGTACGCTCATTGCCTAGGATGACGATAGTAAGTCGCTTACTTTTCGCTTCAAATGCTGAGGCCTTCCATCGAGATGGGCACAGTGTAAAGCCAATCGTGTTTCGGGTCCTGGCAAACATCAAGAAAACTTTGCCACAAACTCGAGGCAATGATGCGGCATACAATGCTGTCCTCGTACTGCAAATCAAAAAACAAACCAATTCCGTGGAAACGTCACAACAGATGTGCTTCAGTGTGGCGGGAAAATGCCAAACTTCACCACATAAGTAGGGGAAAACGGCAGCAGCAGGTGATGACGAGGACGATCCACTCAAATCCCTCTCCAACCTTGCAATTCACTGCCCCCCAGTCAGTCTGATCTGCAACTCGACAATCGAGATGTACCTCCTCGTCGCCCAGAGCCTTGACCGACAGAGAAACCTTTGATCCCGATGGCACAATGCGCGGCGCAAGGCGAACGGATCACGGCGGCAATCGAAGGAGAAGTACTCTGGCGAGGCATCGTAACTTCCAATGCAGAGCCCAGTGGCGGGGAGTCAGAGAGAGAGGAGCGAGCCCGGACGAGGGCCGGCGAGGAGGAAGCTATCCGGCTTGGACTGGAATCCAGCAGAGGTCCGGATGCCGGATTTAGGAGAAACCGAGTCGTATTCGAAGGTCAGGAGGGCGCGGAGCGCGAACGAGGGTCGAGTAGGAAGAGGCGGCGTGGCGGTCGCGGCGGCCGAGGAGGAGGGGCAAGGGAGGTCGTCCGAGGCGGAGGAGAGGAGGGAGTGGGGGGGAGTGGTGGGGGGCCAGCGGAGGAGGTGACGAAGGGGGAAGAGGGAGGCGGAGGCGGCGGAGGACGGAGAGGAGGAGGAGGGGGATGTGGTGATGAGCTGGAGAGAGCGAGAGTCAACGACGGTGACCGAGGAACCGAGGGAAGGCGAGGAGGCCCGAGGGAGAGAGGTCCATGGATCCGAATTGTTGCGGCTGGGCGGCCCCGGGAGCATCGTGTCCCAGGGGGAATCCGCCGCCGGCTGCGGCGGCCGGCGAGTCGACATGGCCGCGGCGGCGGACGGCGGTGGGGTTCGTGGGCGTCGATCGATCGGAATTCTTCAACTGAAAGGCATTCGACCAAGGAAATGGAGGGAGCCCGAAGCCGAAACTGAAGCCAAGAGCTGCAGTGGTTATGAATCAAAGCATTTGTTCGCGGAGTTTTTAATCTTTTCTGTGCGGAATGTGATCAAGTCATGTGTTTACAGTTTTAGTATATTGTATTTTCTTTTTTCTTTTTGTTTAAGGGTCTTATTAATAAGTAATTATCTTCATATGCCGTACATTAATTTTGTCAATTTTACTTAATAATCTTATTATCTTCAGACGATCTGTTCTCTATGAAACGAGGCGTGTGTAATGAATCCCCTACGAGAAGTTTTAGGAGTTATGAAGGATACTCCAGGCGCATATTGGTTATGAGTTAATTGAGAATAAGAATTCAACTCTATAAGATCGAATCTTCCATAATCCTCAGTAGCTCAATAACAGAGCGACCAGTCAAGGTTTATCATAACCTAAATCTAACCACTCAAATTAAGAGGAATTCTCAAATATTTATCAATAAGGGACTACAGAATATATAATAAGTAAACAAATTTATAGAATTTTATTTTATTGGACATTTTATAAAGTTACTTGCAATTTTTAAGCTAAATATATAAGGGAAGATCTGTGGCCGGAAATACTTAGAACCATTTTACCAACTTGATTCTTTTCTTATTGCTCAATTATGTAACATAATATACATTAAATACCCGCTCAATGCATTATCCACAAAATATTGTTCATGTTCACTTCACTTTAGTCCCCAACAAGACGTGGGAAAAAGTTCAAATACTCTTAAATTAAAGTAAAATCAACATATTAAATAATCTCATCACTACATTTTTCTTACACACGAGTACTAATTTTACTAAATAAAAGTGGTCAATTCGATATATTCGAAAACTTTTGTCCATTGGAAGAGTTTATTCTCTCCTTAAATTCAATTTTCGCAAAAAAAAACAAATTACTGAACAACGGTGGAAAATTTCTTTGGCACATGAATTATAAATGATCTAGTTAATAAGATATTAGTGTACATAAAAAATTATTACCATACGGGTTAGCATCCTTCTAAGTCTCCTCATAAGTGAGGATTAGTAGTATCTTGCAAGATAGAGATGCAATATAAACCGGGATAGAACGGCATACCTCACTGATGTTGGAAATATGGTGTGTTTTGATGGGTGAATGAGAAATTGTTTCTCAAAGAGCATCCTCGAGTTGGAAGTGGGAAACACTAGTCCCACATTGAAAAGAAAGAAGGCTTTCAAGTGCTTTATATATGGTTACACTCCTTTGGAGTGGTAACACAACAACAAAGTACTATGCCTCGCGCACAGGCGCAGGAGGGGTGCAAATCTCGGGCCTCAACGAAGGTTCGACGAGGGGCGCGTACGCACGACCTGCTACACGAATGCGGACCAGAAAAATGGGTCTCGCGACTAGCCCAATTTTGCATTGTGGCTCAACTTTCTTTCTTCCAAATGTTACAGATTGTAACGGCAAATGTTAATGGATGATTTTGTAACGATGCTTTAATGCGAGCTCAAAGCAGGTATGTTT
>JAGVVM010009547.1:0-12564 GCA_019149425.1 Psidium friedrichsthalianum
CCAATTTAGTTGGTGATTTTATTGACCTTTTGGTTACTAAAAGCTGTTCCAAACCAAATCGGTACTGGTTTGTGGCGAAAATGGCTTGATAACTATATCAAGAGAACCCCCTGTGGACCACCCAATCAGAACATCCTTGAACACGATTTATCTGAGAGGATATGTTTGACGTGGACTTCTAGTAACAGACATGCTTAGGAATACCAAATCTGGAAAAGGAAGACAAGTTAATCATCATAGTTTCTCCAATATGTTGCTGGAACATTCTTTAATTTTCCTAGCATGATGCTGATTTCATGTGTAAGCTAGAGCTTATGCATCATTATCTTTTGTTCAGAAGGCTTCCTGCAAAATCGCCAAAACTTCTTAGATGTGCATTTGATATGAGGACCTTTTGATGATCATTGCCATCTTCTAAATCCCTTCTTTGGGTATTAGTTTCCATGGCCTTATTGTTATTTGCGAAGCAATCATCGGTCCAAATCTTTTCAAACATTGAAGCCCAGATTCATGGCTGGTTTTGGAGTCGATTATTAAATAGTGAAAAAAAGAGCTTGGATAGTTTCAATATTACCTTGCCGGAATCATTCTTTTTCTTCAGAGAGTCAATTTGTGTAATTTCTTTGCAGGCGTTTAAGAGAGAAACAAGGTTCACGTCGAAATGCCCTGCCAATGAGATCATTCATAAGATTGAAGAAGTGGTAAAGCCCCTTGGTTTCGATGTTCACAAGAAAAACTACAAGGCAAGCAGTGCATATTGATCACTTAACAAACTCTTGTTTATTGGGAACGCTGGCTTGATTTTCTCCTGCACTCTTCTGGAATCAGAGAGCTGGGCTTGTTTTGGTCTTTCATAGATGTGGACTAACACTGTACTGTTTCTCATGTGTCTGTCAGATGAGGCTTGAAAACATTAAGGCGGGACGGAAGGGGAATCTTAATGTGGCTACAGAGGTAAACTAGAATGGAATCTCAGTAAGATCAGCTGCATTCTGAGGACTCTATTACTCACCATCT
This sequence comes from Psidium friedrichsthalianum, assembly GCA_019149425.1. NCBI lineage: Eukaryota > Viridiplantae > Streptophyta > Magnoliopsida > Myrtales > Myrtaceae > Psidium > Psidium friedrichsthalianum. Next base: position 1,018 of record JAGVVM010009547.1, read on the forward strand.
TGTAATTTTCCTGATTGATTAGATTTTTCAAGTGGCACCCTCACTTCACATGGTCGAGGTGCGGAAGGCTAAAGGCGACACTTTGGAGTTCCATAAGGTACTTTCTATCCTTCACTCCTCCAGGATTGGCTTTCTATATCTAAGCGCACTTTGCTACCCGCATCTGCATGGTTTTTCGGTTTTTTCTAAGAGTTGAACACAATGTTTTCTAAGTAAAGTCATATTACTGTCGAATGTAGTGACTGATGCTTGTCTCGTGAGTACATCATGTTCTGTTCCCTTCCCCGTTCTCATCTCGTAACTTGTCGTTTCTACCTGCCTCATTTCTGCTGCAGTTCTATAAGAGCCTCTCAACATGCCTCGAGGACGTCGTTTGGAAAACCGAGGAAGACATGCAAGATAGGAAGTAAGAGCTATGGCCGTCCCAAGGCGTCGCTGTTAATAACCTTAAGCCCATGTTTCGTGTTTCCTTACGAGCTGGCTACATATTAACATTGATCTCTATATCTTCATTCTTTGTGGGGTCTTTTTCTTGGACGTTCTTGATCCTCCTCCTCTCGGTCTGAACTTTAGATAGATAATGTTGGCACCAGTTGTTTGTGGCGTGCTTTGTTACTCTCGGAGGAGTTGTGGAGTGGCGGGTCTCTCCTCGTCCGATGTAAGAGAATCCGGAGTCATGTTGTAATCTTTAGAGGAACGGTCAGATAATGAAATTTTTAGTCCGCTTTTTCCCATTGTCGTCCGGTGTTACGGACCGGTGGCGCCTAATCAAAGGCTCACAGATGCCCATCTTGACGACTGTCGAGAAAGGCGATCTTAGCTTGGAAATGACAATTGACTGGGGATCGATCCAAGCACATCGATGTCGAGTCGAAGAAGAGATTGCGTTGTGTTCTGGCTGCACCTAACGTTCTGATCGCGCATGAAACGACTTTTCGTGGGCTGGCCTTTTGACTGGCAGACGTTGGTGTACATGACTGCTCGATCTAGCTTGATATTTGGAGCTTGACCTCGACGCAACCGGCGTTCTAGGCGGTCGCTCGGTTCAAATTATTCAGTAAAACAAAGTTCCTTTTTAATCGAATGGTAAACAGATTTGCTTTAGCTCAAGCTCGTGTAGTCCAGAGAAAGGGCAAAAACAAAACATAGACATTTCCTTTTGGGTTAATATCATGGACAATTTCAAATTGGTACACATGTAATAAGTTTACCTTAAATTAGGTTCTTGACCATAAAAAATTTCAAATTGGTACTCTTATTATAAATTTACTCAAAATTAATTTTTTGATAACTAAAAATTTGAAATTAGTACACTTGTCACATATTTACTCATCGTTAGTTTTCCTTAAATTTTATTGTCAAATTGCTGACTTGACGACATGTGGCAATTTATGAAGGTAGCAATTTTGGGTTTTTACCTCAGTTTGTTACCAATGTATCAATTTGTGGTTTTTCATATTACTAACCCAATTTAATAGAAATTGACAGGTGTAAATTTGTCACAAGTGTACCGATTTTAAATTTTTGATGGTCTAAAAATTAGTTTAAAATAAATTTATAACAAGTGCACTAATTCGAGATTTTTTGTTGTGGTCAAAAAAATCATTTGCGATAAATTTATCACAAGTATATCAATTTGTGGTTTATTGTGGTAAAAGAAATAATTTTGAATAAATTTATTACGAGTGTACCAATTTAAGGTTTTTCTTATGTCAATTTTATGAATATCTTAAGATTAATATATTTTTTTTTTGTCACGTTAGTTAATTTGAACTCAAGTAATATCAAGAGTTTGTTTCACATGCCATATACGAAAATCGACATTGATATGAGAATATTAATTATTGAGCCAAAACTTATGAGTGTGCTTATTTCACAAAAAAAATTAATATATTAATTAAAAATATATAAATTAATGATTAGTTGTATCGCTAAAAAATAATTAATTAAAAATATTTTTACAGATGATAATTTATAGCTAATTAATTGAAAATAATTTTATTACGGATAATAATTTATATCTAATTATTTTCATAGAGGCAGGAAATGTTTTTTTTTTCCTTATAATTTATTTTTGGCACTTAACAACTCAGTCCACGATCAAATCAGGGGCTCCGTCCAACGGATCGTCTCGTCTCGGCGTTGGCCTGCTCTGCTCTGCTTCCCGCGTGTTCATCTCCCTCCATCGTTTCGTCGCCGCCGTGAGGATCATCCGGGTGCTCTCCCACCGCTCAAACTCACGGTCTTTGCGCTCCAACGCCGCTTTCTCTTCCTTCTTGCTTGATGTGATTTGAGTCGCGTCGCGTATGCAAACGATTTCGGTGCCGGCCTTTTGTTGATTCAGTTCTCGAGACTGAGATCACGAGTTTGTAGGTAAAACTTTGATGCTGTCTCGTACTACTTGTTCTTTCCATAGTCGAAGCTACGGTCAGCTGAATCGAGTCTTCGCTGATGCATCGCGCAGCTTTGTCCTCGCGCTTCTTACTTCTTAGTCAGTTTTACGAGAATGATCCGCGTGGTTGTGATGCTGTGTGGCTTTTTATTCTGCAAATTGGCTTTTCAGTATGCTTTCTAGAATCAGATTGATAGCGTGAAATGTGGCCACCGATCACGACTTGGCTGTCGTGATCCATTGCCACCGATTCAAGGATCATAGAACGAGGAGAAGTTATAGAAAAAGAAAAAAGACGGTATATTGGTCAGTTTTGCATTGTTGATTCTTTGCATGATCATTAAGAAGCAAATGATGGGAAGTCTGAGAATCTGCAATTCTGTTCGGTTATTTCGATTTTGAAATATATAGTTGTCGATAGGAAAGTCAGAATCAAATCATTGCGTATGGGTCCTCGATAGACAAGATTCTATGTTCTTATTCCATGTATTAGAGATTTATATTGATAAGTTTGTTCCTTTCTTTTCCTTGCACCAGTAAGCAGTTGTATAGGTGTGATATATTGTTTCTGTCTGTAGGGTCTTCCTGCTTGCAAATTGTTGCTAACTATTTCAGTTGCAAAGTCATGGTAAGGTTTCATGGAGGTGGTTTCCTCTTGATAATATTCCTTTGATGAGAAGAATGAGTTCTAATAGAGCGGTTCTGTATCATTTGCACATAGGATTTCCTGATTGGAGCTTTTAAACGACCATGCACTATTTCGATCTCATTGGCGGATGGAAGAACACACAAGCAGGTATCTCTGTGCTAAAATACTGATGTTTATCTAGCAAAGTACAGTTGAGCCTGTAACATGCAAACTTGTTCTTTAAATGCATGAAATTTTTGGTTAGTGGTTGGAGATCCTAAAGATAATCTCGGAGTAAAACATTAAAATCTGTAGAAAGAGATGATCCGATTATGTTCCCTAAGTTCGGGAATTAGTTGAATATATGAATTTGACAGAAGTTGTAGAAAGGATGGTTCTTAACCGAATATATGGAACTTAACATCATTTAGCTGAAAATGCAATAGTGCTCATAAGACCTTTTATAGGAAATATCATAATTTATGTCAAGGAACCTGGCCTTGATAGAACCTGTTCTCCAATTAGCAAAATCTCGTGGTGCAATGCATCGTCCCTGCTTAGAAGCTTTATAGAAGCTGATGAGAATAACTATCCTGTCAGCCTACAGCAGAAGAAGTTAAGTAAACTTCTATTCTCAGAGCTCTCCTAGCCGCTCAAACCTCATAGGCATAGGCATAGCATGAAAAGTGTTCATCATTGATAAAGATTTGTAATGAATGGGTAGAACTGAATAGTTATCACACTAGCTGCTTGAAGTACTAATTGAAGTTCTGATAAGGGAAAACAACAAAATCTTATGGCTGAATCTTGGATTTTCAGCAAGCTTTTCATGGGAAAGGAACTTGCAGAAAGTTGTGTCTATTACTGTACATAATGTGTTCTGAATTTTTAATATAATATAGGTACCATTGAAGAAGGACAATGGTCAAACAGTTATGGTTCCTCTCTTCGAAAGTCAGGAGAGTATAATTGGAGAGGTATTTGATGGAGTTTGATAAAAACTCCTCTCATCAAGCCTGTATCTTTGTCTATTTTTTTACAATTAGATGTTTAGGATGAGGGTGAACTTTTGTGAAATGCTTGTTAGGTCGTGGTTGAACCATTGCAAGGGAAGAAGGTTGAGCACATTGTGTTAAAGTCGAGCTCCCTCGCCAGATAGGTTTGCATATTGTCTTTTCTTTTCTCATTTCAAGACCAAGAGAGAGAAGAAAATCAGAATTAGAGCGAGCCATTTTCTTAAGAGTTTATTCTTGAGTTGTTGTAGCTCTTAAAAATTTCGCTGAACATACTTGATAAACACAATTTGACAAAGCTGTAGCACAACACATTTACTACATGGATTCAACTATACCAAATGGACCCTTAGACTGTTAAAAGAAGGAGGAGACATCTTTTGAAAAAACTAGATTGATTCAGCAAAGGGCACGTCTTTGGCTTGAGGCTTCTTAAAAAAGTCAAGTTGCCATTCAACAAACTTGTCTATTTTCAAAGCAGTATCTACATAACTTGTCTTTTTGCATCCATGATTAAAAGCGAAATTCTTGTTACTACCATCTAGATCATATTACAAACTGGAAGCACGGTACTTACCTACGTTTCCTGTGTTCCGTTAACTCATATTGTCTTTACGCAAAGCATATCAAAAAGGAACTGTCTAGGTCAGTAATGGATATTCTTGAAAAAGAGCAGAAAAAGATGGCTCCACCACCAAAAAGTTTGAAATAAAGGCTAGAAGAGCTAATGAACTAGGAAATCAAAATTTCTGCATTAAGAAGGGTGAGAGGACGGGGTGGCCTATAGAGCATGGATTTAATTATCATGTTTGTTGCCTTAAAATGTTGACACACTGTAGCACACTGGTATCATAGTTGCTGATCCCTTTTCTCTCACTCCGTGGTCCTAAATTCTCATATAAGTCCACGTGATTTTCCTTGACTCACTAGTATCTGCTTGTCTATTCAATGAAACTGAAAGACCTCCACTGTGTATAGAAGTTGTTTGCAAGTCATTTTTCTTTGGTCGGTGTTCATTCTTTTTCTTGAGCTCTTTTCGGGAGACTCTCTGATCTGTTTTTTCTAATAACTATTATGTTGAAGAATAACTGGAAACCTCAATTGATGTGAATTCTAGTCTCTACTAGTTTTTCTCAACAAGTGCTTATTTTTGTCTTGTTGAATTTGATCTTGTTCTGAAAGATTAAATTGTACATGATGATTTTATTTCAAATCAGGATCATGCAGACTTTTCCTAATATCGAGTGAGTCTTCCGAAAGATAACATTTCCATTTCATTTTTGCAGAATTGTATTTCGACAGGGGACCAACTTCTACGATTTTACATCTTTGGGTGAGTGAAGGACTATACAGTTAGATATATAATAAGTCCTTCATGATGTCAATGATACGAGTCAGTCCATCAACCCCTTTGCTGATAATTAATTACTTATGCTAGAATCTTCTAGTTTTTTGGCTTTTCGTTTCAATTGCTCATTGAATTATAATGGGTCCAAATTGTACATGACTGCCTATGTAAATTGTGCAGTGCGTGAACTTGATTTACCTGGTGAATTATATGAAAGAAAAACGTACCCCCTTTGAGTTCTCAACCGTCGAGATGCCCTACGAATCCTAGTGGTGTCAATGTAAGACTCAGGTTAAAAATAAATTAAATTCAAAATTGTGTTCAACTGTCGAGATGCCCTAGAAATACTGGGGATTTTGATTGTCATTATCTACTAGTTTTATGGGATTTCTTTCTCTCCTGGGTAATGGGCTCATTCTTTAGGGATTAGATTCTTTGCTCGCTTTCACATGTCTGGATGTGTCCAGTTTTAGTTATTGGTGAATCGCATCATTCAGTGTACTCCTCCCCCCCCTCCCTCTCTCTCTCTCTATATGCGTGTTTGGGGCATGTGTTTCTGAGGATGTTGCATGAGGAGACTTAATTATTGTGAAACTAGTATGAACGTGCTTGTTTCGGAAAATTTAATGGTCAGGTTAGAGAAAACGGTTTGTTTAATTAGGTTTGCTTTTGCCCAAGCCACATAAAGCCTGAAATGGAAATAGGCGTTAGCCTATATGTGGAAGCTCAGTGTGGTCCCACAATCAGTGATGGAAGAAAACATATTCAGTTAAGCAGAATTTCTTCAGGTCGAAATTCTCGTAACAATTTCTTTGTAAAGAGTTACTAGAGGAGTGCTAGGATTGACGTTGGCCGTAGTTCTCCTGGTCTGTGTTTTTCATGTCAGGAGCTAACTCCTTTGATAGAACCCTAATGATTTTCTTTTCATCAGTGTTTGCTTGAATTGTGAGTGCATCATCATCTACCGATAGTTTTTAAAGTACTTTGCGCCAGAACATAGGTGCCAATTGGGGAAACAAATAGGTAACAAGTCCAGCCTCTTCTTTATACACTGCAGGTATATTTGAAAGTAACGATTAGCAGAAACATTGTCGGCCAACATTGTGGAGACCAGGAATTTTGTGGGTATTTACTGAACCCTCTCAATCAATTTCTCTAGGAACTTACATCAGTAATTGTTTTAGAGCAAATGCTGGTCACATTGCTGCAACTATGCTTTCTTTAGCAGCAACCTGTAAATTCAACAACCTCATATCTGTTTCATAAGCCTAAAAGATGGGTTTTGTTAGCTCTTATCAATTTGGTTACTATAGTAGATGGGTCATTCATTTCATGAATTGGCACTGAGAATAGGAAGTACTTTTTATCCAAAATTTTCTATTGTTGGGTCATGTCTGGACAATGTTAATAGGTTGTTTTACATCTCAATTTAATTAAGGTAAAGATTCGTTTATTTTTTGGGACAACTGTAATCAATCAAACGGAATGAAGATGTGCACCTAATGCTAAGATATGATTCTTCCTGACGTTCTACAGGATCAAATTAGATAAAACTCACTTCAGTACTTTCCAGTTAATTGCGCATGGTTAAGAATCCAGATAGAACTAATTAAGGATTGATTGGGCTCGCCAAATAATGCTGTTCTTTCTTTTTCAGGCCGGAATTACACCCACTTCCAGCTATCAATAACAGATCAAGGTGAGGCATGCTCTGATGATTAGGTTATCATTAATAGCTGATGGAAATATCATCATTGGACATATGGTCTATTCTTCCATCCCGCATAATCTTTTGCTGTCTTTAGTTGCTGTGGTGACTTCATTTGGCTATAAATGTGATTAACTTCTAAAATATTTGCTTTGACCGTATCAATGTTAAGTATTCTATTCTGTTGACCTGATTATTTAACGAGTCACCGAGTCTTTTTATCTTATTGGAAGCATGCAGGACATCATTCTCAGGTTTTGATTTATATGTAGATTATCCCAATAGCTTCTCCACTTCGTGCTCCAATTATCTAAGATTTGGTTTCTCTTGTTTGAATAATATTGATCTTCCTGCATTTTTCGTTGTTCGCTTCTCGTTGATCGGCTCTGTGGAGTGTGCAAAATTGGGCTTCTCTTCTTTGTATCATATTGTTCCTGCATGTTTCGCTTATTGTAGATGGAAGTTGGGATCGAGGATTGCCTACACATTGAGTTTGAATACAACAAAAGCAAGTAAGTAATATACTCCTGATGCTGATGGATGATTTGTTATGAGAGCCTCTAAGTTCCACATGAGGGTTGGACTTCGCATTTTCTTACAGTGCTTAGTAATTTCAGGTATCACTTGAAGGATGTTATAATCGGCAAAAATCTACTTTCTTGTTGTAAGAATCAAGATAAAGAATATGGAACTTGAGATCAGGCGTCGGGAATCAAATGGATCAGGCCATAATACCTATGTTGAGACGGAAACCCTAGAAAATTGAGTTGATGGATGGCGCTCCAGTCAGGGGTATGTCAACTAGTTTTGCATTCAATTTGGCTAAAAGTTTGACACCGCAAGTGCTGCTTTTGACCAATTACGAATCTCTAACCTTTTATTATCCAAGTATATTGCTAAATTGTCTGGTGCTGTTTCTAGCGTGTCTCGGGTTAGTATGGACTGCTGGTAGGGTCTTCTATTCTTTGTGTGCAGTTATCAACGAAACTGTGTATCTGGACTTGCTTGAAATGTGGTGGTCAAGGTCAAGAAAGATGTACTCCTTTGGCGAAATAACTTACATATGGCAGTTCATCATGTTCTTGCAGGTGAATCGATCCAATCAGATTGTTCCTGAGCCCCTATGAATTAACACCAGTTATCGCAACATAATAATAAATTCAGCGTGAAGTATTATCTAAACCTCGTTCTATGTGGATGAAGAGGACGGCCGGTACTTCAAGCAGCAAGGAAATTACAGTATACCGGTATTTCTTGAAACTCCGTTTTTTTAATTCTTTTCCGGGTTGTAACGATCTCATGTCCATCAAGAGAGGTGTTGCACTATTCAAAACGTCGAGACTAGGAGCCCTCATACTAGCGTTTTTACTGAGGAACTGGAGGCCATACCCTTGAGCGACATCTAAAGAGCACTAAACGCAGAGAGATGGAAAACCAACTCCATTATAATTATTATAATTACTAACATACTGACTAAATTTTTATTTTCTATATATGATGTATATTACATAATTTTTCTATGTAACCATTATATACATCTAACTTGTTTCAACTTATTTTATAAAGTTAGGTGTTAATTTTATATATTTATAACTTTTTTAAAGATTAACTATTCTTAACACACTAAACATTCATTTTTTATTATCATATATATTATAATTATGTATTACATTTTTTTATATTCGTTAAAATAATTAATTCATATTCAACTATTTTAATACACTATAATATAACATATCTTCGATACCCAATTAATATATTTATAATTATTTATAATAAATTATATCAATAAATAAATAAAAATTATAATTTAATAAGCATTTATATATATCGTAAAACTAATATATAACTTGTTAAATTATTATTATAATTTCTATAATTATTCTCTATCTATTATATATATTAACTCAATATAATTTATATAAAAATGATTATTCATATTAATTTATTTTTATATAAAATAATTTTTACTATTATTATTCTATATTATCTATTATTATATTTAATTTTATATACCATAAATTTTATATTTTAAATTAAAATTAATAATCTGTTTTAATTTAAATATTAATAATAATAAAAAATACATTAATTAAATAATAATTTATTTAATCATATATATTTCTAACATTAATATGGATATATCCAAATAGATTGAAAATTGTATAAAAATATGTCCTATCTATCTCGTTTTAGTGGCTCTTTAGATGTACGCACCAAGGGTCGCCCCCAGTTCCTCAGTAGTTAAAACCAGATGAGGCGCCTCCAGTCGAGTTTGAAAGAGTTGGTACAACCTCTGTCTTGGAATGGAACAATGCGATCGTACAACTCCTGGCCGGAAACAGAATTTACGGAGTTTCAAGAGCCAAGGTTATATCTAGTATTATTACTTGCGCCTGCTTGAAGTACCGCCGCGCGTCCTCTTCATCCCCTAGAACGAGGTTTAGATAATACTTCACGCTGAATTTATTTATAATGTTGCGATACGTGGTGTTAATTCATAGGGGTCTGTCAGGAACAATCTGATTACGGGATTCGATTCACCTGCACACAAGAACATTGAAGAATCTGCATATGTAAGTTTATTCTCGCCAAAGCGAGAGTACATGTTTTCTTGACCTTGACCATCAACATTTTTCCAAGAGCATAAGTCCAGATATGCACAGTTTCGTTGATAACTGCACACCAAAGAATAAGAAGACCCTGTACCAGCAGTCCATTACGTTTTAACACCGAGGGACACGCTAGATACTGTAGAAACAGCACCAGACAATTTAGCAAATATACGTTAGCGCATATAATGAGGTCTATAGAGCATTCGTAATATGCGTTAACAGCAGGAGCACTTAGCACTAAGGAGCACGTCACAAACTTTTAGCCAAATTGAGAATGCAAAACATATGTTGAAAAAGTACCCTGACATCGGAGCGGCCATCCAATCAACTAAAAATTTAAGTACTAGAGGGTTTCCGTCATCAACATAGGTATGTTATGCCTGATACAGTTGATTCCCGACGCACTTCGATCTCAAGCTATCCATATTCTTTATCTTTTTCTTATTACAACAAGAAAGTAGATGTGTTAGGTACACCGCATTATAATCTATACCTTCAACGTAGATACCTGTAAATTAAACTAAGCACTGAGTAAGAAAATGCGAAGTCACAACCCTCATTGTGGACACTTATTAGGAGGCTCTCTATAACAAATCAAATCTCAGACATACAGGAGCTATATTAAACCTTACTGCTTTTGTTGTATTCAAAACTTCAATGTGTAGGCAATCTCTTCTGCATCCCAACTTCCATCTACAAATAAAGCGTAAAACATGCAGGAACAATATGATTACAAAGAAGAAGAAGCCCCAATTATTGCCACACTCCATCAGAGCCGTATATTTATCAACGCAGAAACGTAACAACGAAAAATGCAGGGAAGATCAATATTATTCAAACAAGAGAAACACATAATCTTAGATAATTGGAGGCACGAAGTGGAAGGAAGATAGAATGCTATGCCCGTGATAAATCAAAACATATAAATCAACAACCTGAAGATATGATGTCCTGCATGCTTCCAATAAGATAAAAAGACTCGGTAGTGACTCGATTAAATATATATCAGTTCAAACAGAATAGAATACTTAACATTGATACAGGTCAAAGCCAAATATTTTGAAGTTAATCAACATTTATTTAGCCAAATGAAGTACCCACAGCAACTAAGACGATTGCAAAAAGATTATCGTGAGGATGGAAGAATAGACCATATGTCCATGAGGAATGATATTTTCCATATCCATATGCTAAAACAACACCCTATTATGATACCTAATCATCAGAGCATCGCCTCACACTTGATGACTATATTACTTGATAAGCTGCGAAGTGGGGTGATAATTTCGGAACTGAAAAGAAGAGAACAGCATTATTTGCTGAGCCAAAGTCAAGCATTAATTATTCTATCTGTGTATTTACAGAAACCACATGCGCACAATTAACTGCCGTTAATTTATGGGTTATTTTTCGAGTTTGTATATTCGGTACGTGAGGGCATAACCTAATTCCGGACGATACAACCGTCCGTACACGCGTGGGAAGCCGGTCAAAGGAAACGAGCGGAAGAATCATATGGGGCCTATAGCAATCATGAGCTCCCTCCACGCAGAGGCCCGCAGGTCGCACACCGCGCAGAATCCCGTATCGCCGCCTAGATGCCGGGTGAGTGATTACATGACGTAGAATCCCAAAAAAAAGAACAATTAGAGAGGAAAAGATGAGGGAAGAAAGTGAAAAGGCAAGGTAAAAGCGAAAAGAAAGGAGGGGGAAGGTAAGAAGAGAGAGGGTAAGGGGAGTGAAATAGTGGTGGAAAGAATGAACTCGAGGAGCGACACGAACATAGGGAGAAAGTTGTGTGTTGGGATTAATATTGAAAGACGAGTAATATAATATTGACTGC
>JAGVVM010009548.1:0-12628 GCA_019149425.1 Psidium friedrichsthalianum
CTTTGACAAATGGGGGTATTCGTCATATAGGCGATTCGTTTTCATTGGTTTTGCATGCATTGGAGGGGGGAAAACGACACACATCAAAAACAATAATCTAGGACCAAATATATTTAGCCACATTTTCTGTAAAAAACCTTTACTTGCACTCAAAACGGGACAATAACTTAATGGTGCTGTTGTCGAATTAAGACGGTCATATCTTCCACGAGATTGCACATGCTCTGGGTCTTAGACACACGTGAACATAGCAACCCACAGACGTAATTATTTGGTGTGCACATTACTACTCTCGTCAATCTCTCACTCTAAATTGTTCATGGATCAACACTACATTAAAGGAATTGCCGGCTGGCGGGCAATACAATACAGCAAAAAAAAATAGCCACAAAATTTTCACTACCATTGGCAACACATGAGCCATACTTAAACCTAGGGTCCCAATTTGGTTCACGTGATGAAAGATTGGGGAGTAAGTATATTGGCGTAGGAGGGTGGGATTGTAGTTACTCAATAAAACATTATCACTTTTTATCCTTCTTCTATAATCTCTAGGGAGTTATTCTCTAAATAATGTCAAATAGGTTAAAAGCACAAAAAAATACGAGTGTCATGTGATCATGAATGTCTAACTTTACGACACTATTCGCCCTGGATTCCAGTGTTAAGACACAGATGAAACACTCTTGGATTTTGCCCACCTACAATCTGGGGCATCTCACTGTTCATTGGCACCTAATTGCAAGTGAACATACTGTCCCTACTTTTAATCCCCCGTCTGCTTTCAGTATCCCCGGCCAAGTCGAACAATTAAAAAAACAAGGTTTTTTTTTTTTGTTTTTGGAGGGAGGAAATGGGGAAGCATCTACCTTGAGGTCCTTAAGGGGCTAGAACCAATCGGCCAATTTTTAGCTTTTCCACATGTCTAATTTTAGCCATAGCGAACACTCGGAAAGTTGATTATCCTTTTTTCGAAATTCAAGTCGTGGCCAAATTCACATGATAAGCGTGACTTTTAGTATTCTGTCACAACTGAAACGGGGACAAGACTTGTTAAGGAGTTACGATATTGGCCCACAGGGGGGGGGGGTTGTGATCGCCGCGGTGAACTATAAACAAATCTACCTAACTAGGTGAGGGCTTGTTGGTCCCCTTTATGATTGCACATTTAATATGATCCATCATGAGTGAGAGTGTGGTTCTGCAGGGAGGATATACACTAGGAGGGTAAGCGGGAGGGGGAGCAAGTGATCACTACATATAGTCTGGTTGAACAAAATCTCAAAAAACAAAAGATCGAAATTTAAGAAGTCACGGAGGAGGTCGCCTTGCTTTAGCACAACGGGGAGCGAATGACTACGTCTCCGAGTGATAGCGAGTAAGGTGGCACCGATGCGACACAGGTGCTGGGAGATGGTGGATGCACAGAGGGAAGTTACCGAGAGACGCAGCGACAGTGTGACACTGTATATGGGTTGATCGGGGGTTTGGTTTTGTGTGTGAATTGGGCAGGGGGGACATGGTGGGGCTGGGGGATCAATAGGAAGACAACGCTGTCGAAAGGAGTTTTGGCATAACCGAGGAAAATCAAAAAAAAATGGACTCAGTGTCGATGTAGCGTCCTAGCCCCTACCTCCTCACAAATCTTGCTCTGTTTTAATCTGATATTACGCATATGTGGTGGCACATACAAAGGCTAATAGAAAACAACGAGGCCAGTATACAAGTGCATCCAAAAGGGTAGGCACGCCTAAAGGGTATGTCCCTCAATGGATTCCACTAATCGGTAACTTAACATAACTCATCTAATAAATTATCAAAATACTTTAATTTTATATAATTGTAAACGGGTTCATTACATTATCCACTTCAATTTACCACTGAGAAGCTAACAAATGCATCAAATCCCAATCATAATTCCCATCATCTATCAATGCCACAGTCACCACTATCTGAAAGTAATTAAACCCACGAGGAGTGAGTATAAAACTCAACAATAAGTATTTTTTAGCCACAACTAAATTATCTAATCACCATTCATTCAAGTGAAAACCAAACAATCGCAAACGCAAGGTATATAACGACCACCATAATAAAAGTACACATATAGGACTGTCACTAGTCGGTTATCAATCAGAAGCGGTAGTCGAACTAGTAAACTCCAAATGGCTTCCTAAAGCACACAGCCGAATGCACCTATGTAGTCCCATCTCAATTTATTTCGACGATACCAATCGTTCACTTTGCAATTCCATCTGCCCAGAGTCCAAGATGTTAAACTATCCCTGACACAACATGTAAACACAATTGCCACCAAACCATCTTCTCACCCATGCTAACTGCCCCCAATCCTTAATTAGTGTTGATCCATGAACAATTTAGATGATCAGCTTCCATACTCGTGTTACTCAAGACCCAGAAACTACCACAAGCATAGATTGTCCGTGCAAAGGTGTTTTCCCCTCCATGCATGCAAAGATCCCTTATGACATACCCATTTTCAAGACAACATGTATCGCCAAAATGAACAATCATCAAACAAGCTAGTATTAGGATAGAAGTACTACTTGCCTTAGGATTGCATATGAAGAAATGGAGCTCAATTTGCCACTGAATGAGCTCAGATCGACACTTTTCCCTTCTAGGTAGCGCACGACAAGAGATGAAGAGAGAGGGAGGGCGCGACGTTGAAGATTGAGCATGGATGAGAGGAGCTCGTGGGGTACCATTGTTGAATCCCAAGTCGTCGGATAAAATGAGAGCAAAGAGCTTAGGTGAGGGAGGATATGTGGTGGATCCAATAGGAGAAGAGAGGGAGGACGAGAGAGATAAGACTGAAATGAGAAGGAGAGAGAGTGAGAAGCCCTTATATAAGGGTCTTGGGGTGGTGGGAGGGCTAATCCAAAAGGCTTCATAGTTCAACTGCAAGCAAAATTTCTTTATAAACCAATTTCATACTCTACCACTCAATCAAATAATGCACAAGTGGTCCGATTAAAATTATCGCGCCCAACATCCCCTTAAGCTCCAAATTCCACCGCGCCAACTATTTTAATTCCCAAATACATGATTACTAAAATCCTAAGCTTGATAAGTACTATTCTTGTTATGCTCCGATCCTCGAGTATGCGCCATCCATACCAAATGCCTTAGATCGAAAAGAATAACGTCCCAAATACACTAACGATCAATGGAAATTTCTACACATGCGAAAATGTATAATACGCCTAGGCAAAAGATTTAAATGGGGATAGCAAAGCAGAAAAACTCCTTAACCATTAGTCAGCCAAATGTCTCAATACAATAGCCAAAGGTAGAGGATTGCTAACCCAATAGAGCTATACATAATAATTACAACCTTATTCTTCGAGGTAGCTTCCTAAGATAGTAAAAAGATAGGTGGGTTGAGAAAGGTTAGCTACTCATCTACCCCAAAAGAGGGCCACTGTACCCTCATCCATATCATCAACCAAGATCTCAAAAGACTACCATGCTCCTACGACTATGGAGATGTGGGGATATCATTAGATGCCATAAATGGGTCGGACTCAATTTCAAGTTCGGGATCCACTATTTCTCTATCGGGTGTATCAAGATCTATCATATCCTAAGCGGGGACATAGGGGGTCGAGTTAAGTGGTCCCTCAAATCCACAAAGTGGGCCACAAAGAACATCACCCTCATGTAAGAACCAGGCTTTGAAGAGATAGGCCACTAGGTAGCTAAATCCCTCATCTACCCAAATCGTGGTGATATGGTGATCCCAGATCTGGTTCATACTTGGAATCGGATGATGTACAATATAAAATGACTGATCGGTAGGCACTCCAAATCTAATGTGCCTCTCTATTACCTAGAACCTGAAAATGATAACCACGACGGGGTTAGAAATAAATCTTGGTGTGTCAACGCTTAAGCCCAGCTAGGGCATTAATTCACTCAGGGAACCTACATAATATTGCAACACAAAAGCATAAAGCCAATCACATGCAAGCTTATCACATCTCGAATCACACATAAGTAGAGCTCGGTTGAAATAATAATTGCACGATCTAGCTGAACAACTAGAAACCCCACAATAGCTAGCAAACACCAAGTTCCTCTCACATTCCAGTTATTAATGGCCACGGGGCCCATCGCACACAACTGGTGTGACGAAACACTACGACTGGCAGTGTCTACGAGCATAACCATGTATCGTCCCTTACTCCCGACAACGATGTCCGATAGTCAGTAAGATTTGACACTGAACTATTAAAAAAAATCGTACAATTGGCATGAACCATGCAACTAGCACGAAATTAAACTCTTCATGCGATCACACACGCAAATCATACAACCAATTAATTCATATATATATATATATATATATATATATTGTAACTGGATACAGATAATTAATCCTCATACAGTCAAACATAAATCACTCAAAGCATCTAGCAGTCAAACGCCGATCACAACCTCAAGCAATCGATAACAATAAAAATAGGACATACCCAATTATCTAAGCCAACCACCAACAGCTACTCTGCCTACCAACCAATGAGTCAAAAAATTCGTCGACCACTCGAATCTAGCTAATCACTCCCTTAGGATCAAACGATTACAGACAATCAAGCAATCTAGTCACCAATTAGCCACAGCCTATCTTGATACTCGATCAAACTTATTTAATTGTCTGCAGAGGCCACCTAGATTCGGAGTCCCTACTGACTAGTCATTTTATATCGTGCCCCATCCAATCCCAGGCATGAACCGAGTCTGGGACAGCACATCACCACAATTTGGGTGGACAATGGGTTTAATTACCTAGTAGCTCACCTCTTCAAAGCTTAGTTCCTGCATATTGGTGATGTTCTCTACAGCCTACTTCATGGATTTGAGGGGCTGCCTAACCTGACCCCTTTTGTCCCCGCGCTGGGATCCAATAAATCTCGATACACCCAACAAAGAGGTAGTAGACCCGGAGCCTAACATCGAGCCTAACTCATCTATCGAGATCGACCCGTCTGAGGCCTCGGACGAAGTCCCCATGTCTCTCTAGTCATAGGAGTATGACCATCTTTTGGAGAACTCGATTGATGATGAGTACGAGGGTGGAGCAACCCATCTTTTGGAGTAGATGAGTAGCTAACCCTTCTTGACTCACTTACCTTTTTGCTGGTCTTAGAAAGCTGCCCCAAAGAATGGGGTTGTATATATTTTATATAGCTGTGTAGGGTTAGCGATCCTCTACTTTTGCTTATGTATCAAAATATTTGGCTAATTAATGGATATGGAATTTCCTACTCTGCTATTCCTATCTATTTTTCTGTTTGGGAGTTTTCAACGTTTCTGTTTGCATGGAAGTTTTCATTTAGTCAATAGCATACCTGGGACGATATTCTTTCCGACCTGAGGCGTTTGGTAGGGATGGCACGTACTCGAGGTTCGGGGCGTAACATAAACAACTCCACTAACTACGGTTGCTCTTCCACTCTTCACTTCCAGCATCACTAGTTGCTTTTGAAGTCCCTCATTCCACTACTCGATGGTCACAATTACCCATATTTCTCGGCCTATGTCATCAGTAGCTTTCGAGATCTATGTCATACACTATCTTGTATGATTGTGTTAATTTTACTTCTTCATAGCTGCGTTAATGGGCTCTAGCAAATTGTATCCAAAATTGTTGGCTCCATTACTTGGATGACTACTTCGTATCTAGCTCATCACAGGCTTTTTTTTTTGTCGATCATCGCAGACCTTGTTAGTCATGGCTTTTGTCGACTAAATGTACTTGCTGACTAACAACCTTCAACATTTTGGTCGGTCTTCGTCAGCACGAGTAGAAGATCAAAGACTTTGATATTAATTTGTGTCACTAGCTATTGAATCTTTATTTCATTTTCTCCAAGTTTGTTTTTTGCCAGTTGATTTGACACTCGTTTGACACCAGACTAGTGTTGGGTGCTATTTTCTATCACACCATTAATGTCAATCATTAATCAATTTGATGAATTTGATGGCTTAGTGTGGCGGCAGTAAGTTGAAAGACTTGATTATACAAATGGGGAAAGTGTGAGAAAGTTTGAGGATTGGACTGCATAAAAGAAAACGCAAACGACATTAAATTCCACTAATCGAAAAAATTACGGGACAAAATCTCAAAAATGTTAAATTTGAGAAGATTAGAACTGTACTCCACCCAAAAGATCATTATAAATCCTAGCCAATCTTTTTTATAATATTAAAGTGATCAATTACTTTCAAATGATCTTTCCCAAAAAAAAAATTACTTTCAAATGATGATCCACGTTTTCCGAAAGCCGATGGGGGGTAGTCACACTTGGCCATAGAAGATAGGTCAATCTGAGTCATGTTCCAGTATTTCTAGCTCTAAACTAGGAATGTGGAAAGTTCATCCATATAATCATTGGGAACATAATGATAGCTTAATCACCATCGGCGCAACATACAGTAATCAAACCTACATTTTCATTTTAAATTAAAGACTAAACAAGTCAAAAGACCTTAATATAATCAGCCAATAAGACAACAAAATTACAACCACAATGTTGGAAACACTAATCTTCTCATGTATCAGGATGTTTTACAGCTCAAATCATGCCCATTTCAGGCTGACTGTTTGGAAATTTGTGTGTGCATTTATATATATATATATATATATATATATATATATATATATATTAAGTTTTCTCATGTATAATTTGGTGGGGGGGCATGAGCGTACCATCTAATGAAGAGTGCAAGTCCTATAATGGCGGAGGAGGATTATGACAAACACCAGAACATGGTAGAAACACAGTAAGTTTTCTTTATCAAATTCGGATGATCTTGGAAATTTTATTCGCATTTTTAATCTTTTAAACACATAAAATAGCGATTTACCCGAATGAGTAGAAAATATGTACTTTACCTGTTTGGAGAACATAAGGACGAATCGGAAGATGACATAACATTCACCTGGGCAGTCTTTTTTGTATAGATACATATGGAGCGAAAATTATCAAAAAAGTCATAAATCTATTACATTGGTACTAGTTCAGTCATCAATCTTTCTATTGGACCAATTTAGTACTAAACATAGAGGTGTGCAAAGGAACCGAAAACCACCCGGACCACCCAAAACCGGACCCGACCATATCGGAATCGGTGGGTATCAATTTGGTTCCCAGTTCCAAGTGTGGAATGGCCTGCCCAAACCGGACCGATGTATTATCTAATATATAATTTAAAAGAAATAAAAGTATTAAATCTCTAATTAAAAATTTGTTCATCTGGGCTCAAACTCTTGCTCTCACCTCTGTCTCTCGACACACAGCCTCAACTCTCAACTTCCATTGACTCATGGACGCGCCTCCGATCTTTCATCAGCTTCCTCTCTCATTCTCAATCACCTCTATTTGCTTGGTGAGATCGGTTCCATGGAACCATCCGAGAACTAGGCCAGGCTGGCGATCCATTCCCGAGTGGATCTATGAAACCAACGGGTGATTTCTGATTTTAATTTTTTGTAACTAGCCCTTAATGGGTGATTCTTGATTCTAGGGTGGGAATCGCCGACCCAGACTGTTGGGAAGGCTTTCTAATCTCACTTTCTTCTTTAATCTTTTCTTTATATAGATGGCACATGTAGAAGCTTAGATAAATATGAATGGACGGCCATAGAAATACTCTACAAGTGCATACAAAACAATTCTCTAACAGTTTGTTAGACACCTAATGAAGGTTATGGCCTTTTGAGTGTTGAGCTATAAACTTCTTTTAACAATCATCAATTAGAACACAGCAATTAGATAGATTTCAACTCCTCGTTTCATTTCATATATTCATAAGAGTTACATACCAATTTGATTTAAACTTACAGGCTTATAGCTGGGAAGGGGGTTTCAAAAGACAACCACCACGACTGATCAATATCTTACACAAAAGGTGTTATCAATCAACCTCACCACAACTCCATTATATAATCCAACCTCAATAAAAACTCCACACCCAACTCCCCATATTACTGCTCCCAACTAGGCCTAAGCACTCCCAAAACTACCACCACTGTCCCATCTAAAGTTATGAGGAGTGACCCCAAGAGGAAGTTGTCATCCCCCACCATATATAACGTAACGAAATGGTACAAAACTGGGGTATTAGTCAAACCTACTTCGATAGCTAGAGTACTGATTATCTTCTTGAACTTCACTTCAAGGTGGTTACTATCCACATGGTACTCTCAAGACGTAACACACACTCGGGGAACCCCATAACAAAAGGTAGGAGTAGCAGGACTAACACGAGGCATCTTTACCATCTGAAAACTACAATTATATAATAGTGAGCTTCCTAAAGGATGGATATCTAACCCAATGGAATGTAAGCATTGCAATTAAAACACAGCATCAACAATTCATGAGGTTTAAGTGCACACATATCTGGCAATTCAAATATGAGATTTCTTGAAAACCCATGAATTTCATATGCAATGCAATGCCGACTCCTCACAGATAATGTTTCCACTAGTGTGATGTCCCGAAATTTTGAGACCTGCAGAATAAATAAAAATGAATTTTTGTGGAAAAAGGGACAAATTTTGGACGTGAATATTGAATTAGTTGGAGCGCCAGTCAGAAGATTTAATCTGTTTATTCACGCCGTAAAATTTTCCGTTCGCCCGAACCTAAATGTGTTCAAATCCTGGTCACCCGACCAGTGGCTCCGCCGTGAGCTTCTCCAGCTCATCCCCTGCTCAGCTCACGTCTTCATCGTTACCCTCACCTCCTCTCGTTGCTTGCTTCTCCACTCACCGTCGCTAGCCACGTCACCGCCACTCCAGTCCTCACTGCTCCATCACGTCACACGCGAGCTCAGCCGCGCCATCCAACCCCTCTAACCAGCTCGTCGTCATGTTGTGCCACGCCGTTGACTCATCCTCCCTTGGCCAAGCTCCTCCATCACTGCCCAACTGCTGTCGCTCCTACCGACCATCAGCCATCGTCTGGCCGTTGTCTTCACTGGAGCACTGTCTCGACCAGCCCTTGTTCAACCTGTGAACCACCTCCATTCAGCTCCTTTTAGCTCCGTCGTGCTCCATTGAGCCGTCTGAGAGTCGCCACACCGTTGTTGCCATTCGCCAAAGCCAGCCGCCGCTGTCAGTCAGATCAGTCTGCATCTGTACGTCATTGTGAGTTAGCCTCTAACTCTAGGG
Organism: Psidium friedrichsthalianum; assembly: GCA_019149425.1. NCBI lineage: Eukaryota > Viridiplantae > Streptophyta > Magnoliopsida > Myrtales > Myrtaceae > Psidium > Psidium friedrichsthalianum. Next base: position 9,203 of record JAGVVM010009548.1, read on the forward strand.
TAAGACGTTAATTACGTTAAGGACTTTATTAATTAGTTAATTAGTTTAATTAAACCTTTAAGTAGTCTAATTGTGATCGAATTAGCTAGAGACCAGGTTTAGGTTAAATTGCCACAATTGAATAAGTTAGACCGAGTAGCGAAGTGGTCTATAGTAGGCTAAATGTTAATTGACGGATTGACTAAAATTTGTGATCGAGAGCAAGTGATTGGATAGAGCCGAGCGACCAATGAATTATTTGACTGATTGGTTGTTAATCAAAGTAGCCATCAGTGGCAAGTTCAATAATTGAATTTGTTATGCTATTGTCGTTACTAATTTTTTGAGGTTGTGATCGATGTTTGACTGTCGAATACTCGAAGTGGTTTATGTTTGACCGAATAAAGGTTTGGTTATTTGTGTCCAGATATAAAATGTGAATTGGTTGGTTGTACAATTCGCGTGTATGGTCACATAATGGATTTTAAATCCGTGCCAATCGTATGGTATTTTTCCCCGTGGTACCGTGTTATGCCAATCGTACAAATCTTATGGATTATCTTTGAGATCTTCGTTGAAAATAAAGGATGATACCTAGCCATACCAAAAGACACTGCCAGATATAGTGTTTAGTCACACCAGTCGTGTGAAATAAGCCCTATGATCGGTAATATTGGATGCAAGAGAAGATTGAGATTTGCTATCATTTTGTGAGAATCTAGTTGTTATCTAGACCGTGTCAATATTATTTTCAGTCAAGCTTGTTTGTAAGTGACTGCATATATTTTTGTGAGGTGTTGTTGCTTGGGATGCCTGAGTGAATCGTCGTCTTAACCAGCTTAGGCACTGACTAACTAAATTTATCTCTCACCCATTGTGGTTACGTTTTTCAGGTCTAAGGTGAAGTTGAGGACGATGGAGTAGTAGCCCATCTTTTGGGGTAGATAAGACATTAACCCTACTCGACCCATTATCTTTTGTCGGTTCTAGGAAGCCACCCCGAAGTATGGGGTTGTATGTGCTATAGTTTCTATAAGGTTAATGATTATCTTCTAATAAAAACAATTACCTGTTGTCGAACTGGCTGTTATTAAATGGTCTTATCCTACTATTCTATCCCTACTAATTTATTGGTTGTATGGGGAGTTCGTACGTTTTTGCTTGCGTAAAATTTCGTTGGGTCATTAGCGTACCTGAGACACTATTCTTTTCTGACCTGAGGCATTTTGGTAGGGATGGCACGTGCTCGAGGATTGGGGCGTGACAACTGGTGTGCCATCCTCGTGGATAGCATATCCACAGCATCTCACTCCCAAGGCATCTCGAGCTCACAAGGGCATAGGCACTCTCTAACCATCGTCGAAAGCATCTCATATCAGAAGCATCTAGAGCTCACAAGGGTGGAGGTATCTTTCAACCAATGTCGAAGGCATCCCAATTCCCTCTAGCTCCCAAGGCCATCACCGAAGCACAAGGGGATATTATCTCTTTTTACCATGATATGCTATGCAATGCATACACCATGCAATCTCACCCTCATCGGTATTCAAAGATTCAATGTTGACAAATGAATCACACGATTATGCTATTTTTCAAAATTCAATGCAAAAATCACATACACAAATAAGCAAGCTCTCGAAACTACAATCATAAATTCAAATCATCATGTACGGTTCTAATGTCCATCCAAATAAACCATAAAGGTTAGAGATTCACTCCCTTTTTGATAATCGCTTGAACTCAGTAATTGGTGACGAACAGATGAACAAGCCCATGGATGAACGACAGGCGAATGACAAGTAGTTAGGGCACACAGATAACGACAGCTAGGAATCAATAAGCCGGACGGTAAGGGCAACTAATGAGTACATGTGGTTTGGGCAAAGTAACGATGTTTTGATGATCATTTTTCAAATGAAATAACGACATGTCCTATTTATAGGAGAAAACAGCTAAAGACCAAACGAATCAAGCATAGCCATGTGCGCATCACGTGTCACGAGCCATGTGCGGCCATGTGTCCATTTCTGCTTTTGGTATCTTAATTTCACGCCTATTTTGCCTAGTCAAGACTCAATCTAGATATAAGAAATCACCACGTCATCTTGTCATCAATTCGTATTTTCCTATCAATTATGGCTCAATTTATAATTCAGTAGCGACCTGACAAATGTTTTTGGGTTCGTCACACAAACCATGCTCATTCCTACTTAAAACTTTTCATATTTGTACCACTTTAATCCATTCAACTAATTTAGGTTAAAATTACTAACGTAGATAGCAGCCATTCTACAGGCACTCTTGATGCCGACGTTTTTTGATGAATTTTAGTTTTTTTAATAATTTTATACTTTTATTCTTTTCTTTTTTCCTTTCTTTTTTTTTTTTCTTCGTTTTTTTTCCATCTCCTTCCACCAGTGGCTACCATATCCGTGTTGGCGAGGGCAACCCACTCAGGCGAGGCCACTCTTTGGCTATCGCTGGCCATGACAAAAAGAGAATGGAAAGAAAAGGAAAGGAAAAAAATAAATAATTCAAAAAATATTAGATAGCTATAAAATTTATCCATGTCATGCTAGTCGTGTGTCATGATTAATTGAAACTCTCTCCTATTGTTCTTCCTTTATATGTTGAATTACAGTCTAAAACACGATTCTCTTCGCATGTGATTCGATGGACGACTAAAACAGAATATTACGGAGCAAATTACCAAGTAATCGTTGACCTTTCATGGCAGTCATGAGTAGTAACTTCTTCTCTGAGACCATCAGTCGCACAAAACATTTTTATTGACAAGTACGCAAATCTCTTACTTGTCCAAGAACGTCGTACAACAATTTACCGGAGACAACTTTTGCTCACATCATGCTATATTTTCCTTGTGATTAAGAAAAACCTAAACATAGAATGAAAAAAGAAATAGGGTTAAAGATCAACCTTTTTACGAATGCACCGTTATCTGACCCTTAATCTGACTTTGAACTAGATATGGTCTAGCATGATCGAATGCAAAAATAATTCCAATTATCCTATGTAACATATTTTGGTTTCTCCTACTCTCCCTCTACTGCCTGACCTAGCCATAGTCATCCCCACCACATGATGCCGTTGCCATTTGAAAAGCAAGGTGACTCCTCCATCCTTCTCCGCTACGGTCGAGCTCATCTCACTCAAGTCGCATGTCCTCGCTTGCCTCTTTATTTTCTCGTCAGCTCTAACTTCCTCTACTGTCATCCCTCTATCACCTATGCGTGAGCGTCGAGTTCAACGTCAACCTCAATAAAACCAGGACAACCGAACAAGTCTGCAACTTTACGTGTTGAGAGGAGTCACTTGAACGAGTAAAGTCATAGTGAGAAGGATGACAGACAAATAAGGAATAGTGATGTTTGCAGGAAAGTAAACTAAGAAAACAGATGGGGAATAAAACTAAAAACAGATAATGTT
>JAGVVM010009551.1:0-10427 GCA_019149425.1 Psidium friedrichsthalianum
TGCTGTTCTTTAGCCCTTCCCAGGTAGTTATAATAAAATAGAAACAAGAAAAAAAGGCTGCCGGCCAGTTCCGGCAAGTTCGGTTCCAAGGTAACCTGTTATGTTTCTGTTTCAAAAACTAGAAACCAATCCTTACTTGGCAAGTCCCAAGTTCCAAGTCTCAAACCTACAAACGTTGGAACCAATAGCCGCTGATGGAGGTAGTGAATTAGAAGAGTTATGTTGCAAGGAATCGAGGCATTCCCTATTTCACTCTGGAGAAGACCAATGAAAGGGATATTAAGGCCCATATACAAATTGGTATATTAAATTATGCGACGTTGCATCTTTTAGGAAGGAAAATAAATGAGTATGTGTATACCTATCATAATTAAAAATAGAAAGTAGTGTAATTTTCTATTATAAAATAAGTAAAATGAAAATCAACCATTAAAACACATCTGTCCCCATAGTTTTTCTGTTGCAAGGAGTTTTTCGTGGCAAAATGTCAAAAAGGAATCTTTCTGGGCAAAAGAAACTTTTTTGGCAATTCTTTATATTTTGGGTTTCGCAAAGGATAATCATCTTATAAAGCAAATAAAATGAAAGTAAAGCTATTAGAACACACCTTTCCCTATAAATTTCCTGCAGCAAGAAATTTTATAGGGCAAAATATGAAAAGGACCCTTCCTGAGAAAGGGATCTTTTCTGCCAATGGACGCGCATGAGAACGTTTCTGTTTCTCTATTTTTGTTCCAAACCTATTCCAGAAATAGGTTTGGAACAGAAACTCGTTTGGCAACGCAAATCTATTTTTCTATTTCTGGAACAAAAATATGTTCCAGAAATAGATTTTGGCCCAAAATCAGAAACAAAAAATTTTTGTTTTTGGCAGAAATAGAAAAATATATTTCTGTTCCAGAAATTATTTCTAGAACAGAATGGTTGTCATGCGCGCCCTGATTGCCCAAGACGGATCAGTCAAGGTGCTGGAAGCTGGCGAGACACTATTTAAAAAAAGCACTAGGAAGGAATAAAGGCATAAGAGGTCCTTCAACTTTTGCAAAATGTTCGATCAGGTCCCGGAACATTTTCATGCGCAATTGGATCCTTTAGCGATACATATTTTCGTTTCAAGTTGATCCTTTTGTTAAAAATGCAAACGGGATGCTGGCGTGGCATTCCACCTCAGCAGTGCGTCAGCACTGGTTAGACTAATTATAGGGCGACCTGAAATTTTTTTTAACCTAGATAAGAAGAAAAAAAGGAAAAGATTAAAAAAAGACCGTAACCTAACTTCTGACGTGGTGTCGCATGTGAGATAGAACATTTCTTCACTCTGGTGCGAGTGGACCAAAGTTATATGGGCTGATCCGAGAATCAATATTGACATCTCTCCGTGGAGTACTATGAGAATGGAAAATTTGGTCTTCGAAATATTTATAGGAGACTCAATTGCACCGGAAAGAGAATTAATCGCGACCATCCTCTGGTTGATTTGGAAAGCTCGGAGTTCCTTCCTCTTTCAAGCGCGCAAGATAACCCCTCGGTCGATTGCGATTGACGCCCTCGAGATGAACAGAGATAAGCTCACTCGGTCTCCTAAGTCGAAACGAGAAGCGAAAAATGGGTCTTTTGTACCTGATAAGTGAAAGCCGCTAGACCGAGAATTTTCGGGGGCCTCAATCGATGGCATAAGTAGAGACGCCCACATAGTGCTAATTAACGGTTTCGCGAAGCGAGTCCGAGCGGAATCTGCTTCCATGGCGGAAACCCTAGCTGTCCGAGAGAGCTTGCTTCGTCCAGTGGATATTTAGCATTGAGCTATCTACAGTATTATACCGTGATAGCTTATGATCAGTGGAGTTCTTATCAAGAGAAACCCAATGTCCATGGCCCATCTGGAATCTTATTGAGGAGCAGAAGGGACTCTTTGCCTATCTAGAAAATGTCAAAGTTGTCCATTCTCCACAAGAAGCAAATCGCTGCACGGACTAGATCCCGTAGGTCCACAGATTACTTCGCCTCCCTCCTAATTGTCTTTCTAAGCCCCTCAATTCCTTTGGTATTTGCTATGTTTGGACGCTAGTGTTGTTTGTTCTTCCACTACTGAAAGTCCACATTCAAAGTCAACGGAGACTTTACCCGTTTGCCAGCCTTTTTTTTTTCGCTATAAGGACGTTATCTTGGAATTTTTAATAGTATAAAAATTGTTTATGTCATTAATTCTGCATTTGTATATTTATATTATTTGGAAGGTTCAGATCACTAAGTAGGGAAAGCAGGTTGGACTCACTCAAAAACTTACCGCGTCTGACCTAATTAACGTCGCTTTCGTATCACAAATTTGACCTACCGGACCATGCATTTTGGTTCGGTTTCCTCTATAAGTAGCCAACGTTGGAAGACAATGTTGCAAAACACGAACCAGAAGTACCAGAAAGAAAGTAACTGTCTGACCTAAACTATGTCGACCCAAATGCTCTTCCTCGCTACCCTGGTCGTCCTCTCATCTTCCATGCAGTCCAACGCGGTGCAATACACCGTGACGAACAGCGCTGGCAACACGACCGGCAGCGTCCGCTTCTCTAAGGAGATCGGCATTCCATACAGCTACAAGGCTTCGGCGGCAGCCACAGGCTTCATATGGAGGGTCTTCCGCCAGAACGATCCCAGGGATCGCAAGAGCGTCCCGAGAGTGAGCTTGATCGTAGAGAACATGGACGGGGTGGCGTATGCGAGCAACGACGAGATCCACGTGAGCGCCACGTACCTCGGGGGCTTCTCAGGGGACGTGAAGAAGGAGTTCACAGGGGTTTTGTACCACGAGATGACGCACGTGTGGCAGTGGAACGGGGCCGGGCAGGCCCCTGGCGGGCTCATCGAGGGGATCGCGGATTTCGTGAGGCTCCGGTCGGGGTACGTGCCTGGCCACTGGGTGCAGCCGGGCCAGGGCGATAGATGGGACCAGGGTTACGACGTCACGGCGCGGTTCCTCGACTATTGCAATGGCCTCAGAAACGGGTTCGTCGCCGAGCTCAACAAGAAGATGAGGACTGGCTATAGCGACAATTACTTTGTTGACCTGCTAGGCAAGAGCGTTGACCAGCTCTGGAAGGACTACAAGGCTAAGTACGCTAGCTGACTGGTGTCGATCGAGGTTCTATAGATGTGTGTGCTGGCTAATATGAAATAAAACATATGCAAATCAAATCTGGATTATTTGCGACTGGCTCTGATGAGCATGTAATCTGGCCGGCCGGACAGATGTCCAAAAGACAAATGTCATCTCAAATTGCGATCAAATTGAGAAAACTATTTTTCAAATTGCTGATTTTGTAATGAACTCTCATAGACTCACCTCGGCTTAGGTGAGTTCCAACGAGGCCAACTTTCGTCCGGGCGATGCTTGGTGAGACCACCTTGGCCTAGGCGATGGTCGGCCTTGCCGGCGCTCGCCCTCACCTAGGTGATGTCTGGCAAGGCTGACCCTCACTGGCATGGCCTATACTAGCACAAGCCATAAAAGAAAAAGAATTAAATAGAAGAAAAAATAACAAAAATATTTATATCAGTGCCAATCATGTCAAGTAGTATGATTTAGTATCCTCGTTAATAATTTTCGGTCTAAATTGGTTGGTTAGATTTAATTGGTATCACGTGGAAAAATTTTATGACTAAATTGAACTAATTAAAAGGCTTATGACTTAATTTATATTAATGCAATAGGGTTAATTAATTTTTGACATTTCTTTCTCTTGTCGTTAATTAAAACAATCCGGTAGCTTTCCAAAAAATCGAGGTCGGCATAAGGACAGGTCCAGATTCGAAGTCAACAGAAATTTGTCCTCGTTATTCAAGGGAGCAGACTAAATAATACTAAATGTGTAAAGTGATTTATCATTCCAATGAGGCTCAACATCTCCGCGAAATGCCAGATCCAATCATTTCATTAGAGGAAATTAGAAGATGCCTTGTCAATAGCTAGTCTGACAATGTTGGTGGAGGTAATCTTATCTCGTATCGCCCCATCAAACGATAGTCAAGCGGCAATCAATCCACTAGCACGAAATTACATGTTGAGCAAGTGCTGTCCAAATTAATTATGATCACCTTTGTCGTCCTCTATAAATTTAAGAACCATTAGATTAGGAGAGATTAGATAATGTCATATCAATAGATAGTCTAATAATGTTGGTGGAGGTAATCTTATCTCGAATAGCCCAAACTATAGTCAAGCGACACGACCAATCCACTAACACAAAATTACATGTTGAACAATTCAGGGTGCTATCCAAATTAATTATAATCACCTTTGTCGTCCTCTATAAATTTAAGAACCATTATATTAGAAGACATTAGATAATATCTTATTAATGGATAGTCTAATAATATTGGTCGAGGTAATCTTATCTTGAATAGCCCCATCAAACTATAGTCAAGCGATGACCAATCCACTGGCACGAAATTACATGTTGAACAATTGAGGGTGGTGTCCAAATTAATTATAATCACCTTTGTTATCCTCTACAAATTTAAGAACCATTAGATTAGAAGACATTAGATAATATCTTATTAGTAGATAGTATCTATTAATAACGTTGGTCGAGGTAATCTTATCTCGAATAGCCCCATCAAACTATATTCAAGTGAAAACCAATCCGCTAGCACGAAATTACATGTTGAGCAATTCAAGGTGTTGTCCAAATTAATTATAATCACCATTGTCATCCTTTATAAATTTAAGAACCATTAGATTATAAGACATTATATAATATCTTATTAATAGATAGTCTAATAATGTTGGTCGAGGTAATCTTATCTTGAATGGCCCCATCAAACTATAGTCAAGCAAATTTAAGAACCATTAGATTAGAAGACATTAGATAATATCTTATTAGTAGATAGTATCTATTAATAACGTTGGTCGAGGTAATCTTATCTCGAATAGCCCCATCAAACTATATTCAAGCGAAAACCAATCCGCTAGCACGAAATTACATGTTGAGCAATTCAAGGTGTTGTCCAAATTAATTATAATCACCATTGTCATCCTTTATAAATTTAAGAACCATTAGATTATAAGACATTATATAATATCTTATTAATAGATAGTCTAATAATGTTGGTCGAGGTAATCTTATCTTGAATGGCCCCATCAAACTATAGTCAAGCAACGACCAATCCACTAGCACCAAAATTACATGTTGAACAATACAAGGTACTATCCAAATTAATTATAATCACCTTTGTCGTCCTCTATAAATTTAAGAACCATTAGATTAGAAGAGATTATATAATATCTTATTAACAGATAGTCTAATAATGTTGGTCAAGGTAATCTTATCTCAAATAGCCCCATCAAACTGACGACCAATCAACTAGCCCGAAATTAAATGTTGAACAATTCAAGGTGCTGTCCAAATTAATTATAATCACCATTGTCGTCCTATATTAATTTAAGAACAATTAGATTAGAAGACATTAGATAATATCTTATTAATAGATAGTCTAATAATGCTGGTCGAGGTAATCTTATATCGAATAGCCCCATCAAACTATGATCAAGCAAGGACCATTCCACTAGCACGAAATTACATGTTGAACAATTCAGGGTGTTGTCCAAATTAATTATAATCACCTTTGTCGTCCTCTCTACATTTAAGAACCATTAGATTAGAAGAGATTAGATAGTATCTTATTAATAGATAGTCTAATAATTTTGGTCGAGGTAATCTTATCTAGAATAACCCCATCAAACTATAGTCAGGCCACGGCGAATCCACTAGCACGGAATTAGATGTTGAATAATTCAGGGTGCTGTCCAATTAGTTCAACAGCATTCTCCATGCACAAAAAGTTCATCAAAAGGAATGAGAAGGCAACCGGGCAAGAAAAACCCTAGGCCATTTCTAGACTCTTCCTTTCTACGCTTAGGATCCTTTCATGTACCATATAATCCCATGATGTTGACATACATATGGGAAGATCCTTTTGTATTCTCATTTATATTCAATTCGATAGGTGGAGGGAGACCACATAAATATAAAGAGCATATATAACCCATTATCAAAAGATGTGAGATAATACTTCAACACCTCTCTAATGTGCAAATCAAATTACAAGCGACATATGAAATTTTGACAAGCGACTCTGATACATGTTAGAAAGTCCAACCGAAAATCTTAAATTGATAGATAGAGAGAGACCATGTGAAATAAAGAGTATATAGAACCCATTGTCAAACAATGTTTTACAATACTTCCATAGTTCGTATCATACAAGTAAAGCTAGAAATACTATGCATTTTTTTCATTGGCTATTTATTCCACATGATTATTTTTAGAAAACATTTCTTAAATAATTCATTTTTCGCGAAATAAACGGAGGTTAAACAACAAGATTTTCTCCGATTTCCTTCTTAAAAATACTAAGTATTTTCCTTTTCCTCTTGCGAATCCAAATCCAAACTTTACATAACGTGGTCCAAGTTTTATTCTCCCGAAAAATTGGAAGAAATTACCGAAATGTCCTAAATATTTTGAAATTGTGCCAACTCGGTCCTAAATTTTTTTTTTGTCAATTTAGTTGCAAAATTTTTGCATTATATGCCAATTTTAGCCAAAAATTGCCAATGTGGACAATGGCTGTCCTATGTGCCGCCATTGATGCCAACGTTGACACTTTTTTATATTTTTTTATAATTTATGAATTTTAATTTTTTATATTTTTTCCTTTACCAAATTTTTTTAATATTTTATTTTTTTCTCTGTTTTTTCCCTTTTTATCATTACTAGTATGATAAAACGGAAAGGGTGAAAAAAAAAAAACAATAGGAGCAGCCTCCCCTAGACGTTACATTGAATGACCTCCACTAGTTACAGAATGTTTCAAATGAGTCGTAATTATTTTTGCCCTGCTCGTGATGTAAAGGTCCGAGGTTAGCCAGTCTGCTACGGCAGCGCCATCAAAATGCGAGGAGGCATTATATCTCTCCGCATCGAATCGAATCCATGATTTCGTAAAAACCTCATGCCTCTTAACCACTAGAGCAGTCACCCGGTGGTAAGCAATTGAAAATAAAGACAAAAGAACCGCCGCACATTATGGTGGCCGAAAGCCCCAATAATTAATAATCGCGGTTGGATTTCAGCAGTAAGTTAAGATTTAGGGCACAAATAATACCCATTCTGCTTCTCTATTTCTATTCCAAACTTGTTTCTGGAGTAGATTTGGAACAGAAATCCATTTGATAAGATAATTTTTTTTCTAATTCTAAAACAAAAATTTATTCCAAAAATAGATTTAAAACAGAAATGTGAAGCTAGTATTTTCAGCTTTTCTGTTTCTGGAACGGAAATGAAAAATAAAATTCTTCTCATCTCTCACTTCCTGTCTCTCTCCCATGCCAGTCGTCAATCCAATTCGGCCAATTGCCATTTGCCGATTCTCCAGTCCCTAGTTCGCCATTCACCACCTACCAATCTACCAATTGCAGTGCCGATCGATTGCCAGTCTACCAACCTCTATTAGTTGAAAATGACTATATCTATGCTACCCGCTAGTCCTATGACACCCGCGGGGAACGACCCATGCCTTTCGATTACTTATATCATTGAGAAAATGAGTTCAAATGTCTTATTAGTTCACCAATCTGCCATTTGTCAGATCGCCAGTTGAAAAAATTTTGTGATCCACTCATAGTTCTCATATCTAAACGATAGAACAACGATGAAATTATTTTTCAAATTGCTGATTTACATAATCATGAATAATAATTCAATGCATGCGTCGCCATCCGAATCTTCTCTCTTTTTTTTTCAATTTTTTATATTTATTTTCAGATTATATCCAGAGTATTTCTTTTTTCTAAGTATAGAACCCGAGGCATCTCCATCAAATTTAGATTCCTCATTTGCCAAAAAGAATTAGATTAGTTATGGTGGTTGAAAGGGACGGTTCGAATGTTTATTATTAATCAAGGCAATTCGAGGTCGGCAAAAGGGCAGGACTCCCATTCTAATCATGCAATGGCTTTGGTTTTTTTTTTTTGCTTTGCCTTTTGCCACTCTCTTTTCCGTATGCGTTGACCTATTCCCTCGGACGAACTTGATACATACAGAATAATAAGGTGAGAAATTGGTTCATCTTTTGTATCTATCGACACTAGAGTGATGGTAGCTGACAAATTTACGTTCAAAAATCGTATCTTTGGGCTTCATATAGCACATATTTATTTCACGGATGACTTATAATCTACGAAATCCATGCTGAACTAAGAAAAATAATACATGAAACCCATAATACGAAAAGAAATACAAAAGCAATCCCCCCGGGTTCCTTCTCTACGCGATATGGGTGAATCGTCAAGAAAAGGCTTAGCTTAGGCGCTTCAACGATTCAAGAAAGCTAAATCGCCGCCCGAATAGACCATCAAACTGTCGGCCCGTGACACTGTAATGGCATGGTGTTTAACCGTTTTGTGATCTATTTGATGCGTTTGATTCCTCCGTGCTACGTACTTTCATTTGAGTCGACCGACGTTTCTTGTATGGTACGTACGTGAGAGATATCAAGGATTGAATATGGGCTGTAGTCTGTTCACAGCCTGTCCTCCAAAAAAAGGAACCCCCCACTTTGAGGCCGTTTTCTCCATGGTGTGTTTTAGTCGAGGTTTCTCGATCAATCTTGTTCCCTGCGTGTAGTAGTTTGTATCTATGTATACGTTCATCACTTCTTGTATTGAGGATGGGGATAAATGACCCCCAAAAGTGCTCCCAGGCTATTTTCAAACCCAGATTTTTGCAAAAAAACAAAAAACTCACAAACCCGTGACTTGAGTGTTCATTTTCGTCGTGCTTTGTCGTTCGTTCTTGTTTAGTGGTGCGCCTTGCATTGGCACTTCGTGCCCCCGTGTGGGTTTGTAGTTAGTTGTGTCGAGGTCGTGGAGTATATAAGGCAATGAAAAACACCCCCCACGGAACTGATTTCGCACCCTAAGCGGACCATCAGACTCTAGTTGTTCAACAGAAATGCCAGGAGGAAGAGGAGGAGGAGGGACGCCAAATGATGCCGTTTCGGTTGGGAGGAACCGGGTGGCCTGTTGGACCGCTGGGCCAAGGTCTCTCAGCTCGGCCGCACCTTTTTTTAAAAATATTTTAAGAATCCGAAAAAAGGAAAATTTGCAAACAAAAAATTCCAAAAAAAAATTCAAAAGTCAAAAATGACGCTATTGATTTTTTGGCCTAATGATGTCCTTAGACCTTTATTTCGTGATGGAGGGAGACCGATGTCCATTTCGGTCCAGTTTGTTGCAAACCCGACCTTGTCGTGGTTCCTTATTGGGCCTGTAATTAAATACCTGATCAGCCGTAGTTTCATTTATGCTTTGAGTTGTTTTTTTTTGTTACCCTTTTAATCCCTTCTGAATTTTTGGTTGCCTTTCCGTTCTTTAAGATCGCAAACCTTAGAAAGCTATGAAATGAAATCCTACGAGACATTTTGCATTGAACAACTAAACGTGGTCAAAAGACATTTTTAGGATTTAAAATCAATTGGAATTTCCCGTGAATCATATTAGACTAACAACCCAACCTTCACGTAAGCGAAAGGACTCTCATAGATAATACTTAGTGGTAAGAAATCCCGGAACCCAAGTTATCTGGTTGCATAAAATCTAGGCCTCCTTCAGATTGCTCGATAGGTTTTCAGTCTACCTTCCTCAGAGACCGGGTAAAGGATCCTTTTGCATGTGCATCCCGACCACCACTAAAATCGAAACCCGTTCTTCTCCTGTCAAATTTGGTATTGGTCGGGAGGGTCAGAGCCAAGCCCGTCTCGAGGCTTGGCAATTTCATTAGCGCATCACTTGATCTATCAAACAAAAATCCAGGTGGTTGCGGCGGACTAATCATGAGCCTTTTGAAAAATTTCTAAGATTAGGTTGATTTTGTTCCTACTCTTATTTTGACATATTCTTTTATGATTAATATCACATGCTGGACCGGTAACATGTTTAACATGTAACTTACTGTTGAACACTGAAAAAAAAAATCAATTTTCATTATTATCGACAAATGACGAATTAGTGGAACATTCGATAGTACGAAGAATCCACAACTTTCCAATAAAATCATCGGCATCAAACATCGTATCGACAGGAGCCTTCCACGGGAGGAGTGATCAATCATTCATGTGACACCAAGTAGAATATTTTCAAAATAAATAACTTCTTGTAAATAGGGTGGTAATTAATAATACCGCCGATGAATGGGGTTAGGAGTTATTGTTATATCAAATTCAGTAAACGTTGCATGCTAACCGCCTGTAACCAGATTGTAAATAATCTAAGTTACTTATCGTAGAGGCCTCCACAATCAATCAAAGAATCAAGGTTCTTCTGCAAATTTATTGTTTTCTTTACTTTTCTGTAATGCATCATCTCGAAA
>JAGVVM010009552.1:0-32076 GCA_019149425.1 Psidium friedrichsthalianum
AAATAAGATGTAAGATAAAAGATTGGAGATTAAGAAGAGGTTAGTGGAGAAATTAGAATGGGAGATAAAGTTAGACTAGGCTATAAAATGAGGAAAAGGAGAACTTGGAGGGGGTATTTTTTTTTTTTTTGAGAGAAAATTTGAAACATGTTTGAAAGGGGTTTTAAGGGAGATTTGAAGACAAATTAGAGATAAAAGAAAAAAAAAAAAAAAAAAAACAAAAGAGATGAGAATTCTTTTCCAAAGGAGAGTCTTGAAGCTGGTGGGGAGTTAAATCAGACTATAGGTGTTATCCATTAACGATTTCTTTACTATTAACACAAGTTCGGAGTTCATCCCCTCGTATGTGTTCGGGATTGCAATCTTGATCCATAAGTGACACAAAGGTTCGCATATCATCAGATGGCAAATCCTGTGCAAATCAGGTAACGATCAGAACCATTACAGCTTCGAGAATGTCGCTACAATTAATGGTATTGATTTAAATTTCGATATGCCGTGTCATACTTCACATGTCATAATTCATATTGCAATTTTCTGCATTTTCTCTTAAAAGATCTGAGTCCCAAAGTACGTCAGATTCTGCGTCGGGCCATACTTAGTATTGTGGTATAAGATCCTCTTGTATTCTATCTCTTATGATTTTAATTTTTGCTGCACCTCAAACCTCAGAATGGGAAGGCCAGACCCACCCGTTGGAGGATTCTATTGGGTATTTAATTGGCCATTAATTTTCTACAATTAATTTTTCTGTACCGTCAAAAACCCCCCCTATGGGTAGGGGGGGGCGAGCCAAGGCCGGAACCACCCATTGAAGTTCTTTATCTACTTACTGCATTTACTCTCTGCAATTTAATTTCTGCGCCCATTCAACCCCAAAAATGGCAGAGCCGACCCACCCGTTGGAGAGTGTCTTATTTAAACAAATAACTGGCCTTTACGTTCTGGCAATCTTTAATTTTTGTCACCATGTGTAAGCCGGCCAGAGGATGGGAGGGCGGGCCAGCATGTAGTCACAAAATACAAAAATAAAAATGCCATTCATGTGCATATTCATATAGTCGATAGGCTCATGCATACTTTGGCCAGCCAGCAGTACATTTCGTGATTGTCATTTTATTTTAATGCATATTCATGGCAAAACAAAAAAAAAAAAATTCAAGCAAAGATCCCAAAGGGAAGGAAAAAATAAGAAACAGGGCCATTTCCGACTGGTCAGCGTCCTATTTTTGTTGATAAATTCCCTTTCCCTAATCTAATTCATCACAGAAACGATTGGCCTCCGACGTGGGCAAATTGTCGTTGAAAAATTCAGGAAATTCTAAAAAAATTCGCAAAAATTAGGAAACGGGCCATTCGATTTCTCGAAGAACTGCCCAATCCCCTATTTTGATGATTTCCTTATTGTCTTTTCAAAATGACGATTTTCCCCTCATGAGGTAAATTTGTCTTATGTCTTGAAAAATTTCAGGGAAATTCAAAAATTCTCATCTCAAAAAAATTAATAAATGGGGGTCCATTTCGTGACTGGCAATCCATATTTTTGAGATGATTTAGTATATATTCGTATGTCTCATCCTCATCGTCTACGGTTGTATGCCGTACTTATACGTGTACCACGGTTCTCATGTGAACGTATGTTTCACGTTGCATGGCATATTTGCAATATCTATGGCTTGCATGTTATGATTGCGATGTCCACCAGTCGCAATGTATACTTCGCGTGTCTATTTCTATATTGCCTATTCACGATTTGATTGCTTATTCATGCCGCATGCGGCATCCATGACATATTCATCTAAAAAGTGAAAATACAAAAGAGAGAACACCGGTCACTAGAGCCTTAATAGAGTAAACCAAAGCCTGAGTTGTCCAAAATTAGGATATCCATTGGGGGGGAATAAGGTCCCGAAAGGGTATTAGTTTTAATTTAACTAGTGTAACCAAGTCCCCGAACTCATAATCTCCTTGTTTCGTAGGGAAGTATTAGAAAAATTGCTTTCTTCGTGTGCGCCGCTTGATTTAAAAACTAATAGTGATTTCTAGATGCGGGGGACCTAGTCAAAAATAATGAATGTATATAGGGTGCACTTCAAATTCTAAAGTCGAGGCAGGTGATAAAAAATGAATCAAAGTTGCGATTCGGGTCGGGGGGGAAAAGGCTTTGGGGGAGAATCGTATTTAGTTAGTATCATATGGATGTGCGAATACCGTTAAGCCTAGAAATGTTTGTTCACGCGAATGCGAGAAAAAAAAAAAAAGACTGTTGTGTTTAGTGGGGTTCGCGACAGGGGGACTATAGCTGAATTTAATTAATTACTGCTTTGTGTGACTGGGAGTATACTAATATCGGCATATGACTTAAGGTGATGATGGGGGCGGGGACGGTGACGAACAATGATGTGCTTCTAAAAAAAAAGGGAGAGGACTCATAGCGGGATCAGGGTTGGAGAATGCAAAACGAAGAAATATAGCAAAGGCACACAGGAGAAAAAATGCAACAAAATAAAACAAAAATAAGAAAAATAAGCCATGAGATTCCAAATCTTGACCAACAGGGGGGCAATTAATGGGCGTGTTCATGATTGCAAACGCATTATTGCAAAACTTTGTGATATGGACTTTGCAGACACGAGTCTTCGCGGATAGGATGTTAATCCTCCGGAGATAGCGCTTCGATCCTATCCGCGAACGCGGTGTCATCAAATACGAAAATCGCTCATCCTACTATTTGATCAATATACATGATAGGACTAAATGCAAGCAGGAAAAGAAAAACATGGACGCCGATCGAAAAATGCCACGAGTTTTCTAACCCAATTTGTTTGGGCTTAAGAGGTGGGGGTTTTCTTGGCATCGGACATGATCTGGAAGGGATGTAGGAGATTATACAATATGGGGTGTTGGGGGGGGCTTTTTTGGCTAAACCTGGAATTTGATGATAATAGCTCCGTTGAAATTATTGTCCCACATAGCTTGGTCATGGGTCATGAAAAAGAATATGTACTGGGCTTCAAGTGGATGTCATAGGGGGATTGATCTCGCCCTAAAACTATATAGACTATTTCTTAAAGTGGTTGTAGTGTTAGGACTGGGATTGTTAAAACACCATGGGTAGTCGAGAGGCCGGAAGGGTATTGGTGAATCCGGTTGTGCTGCAAATTGTGGGCGTATCGAACCCACCCCCCGTTAGTCAATTTCACTGTGTCGCATCGTAAAATTTCGAATTTAACACGTACGAAGGGAAGAAGGGAGAAGGTATTGGAAAGGTGTGTTGTCTCACATTTATTGATAGGGGAAATCATATTGCTCTTTAGTTTCACTGATCTTCCTCCACTTATGAGTTTCAGTAAGTTTTTTGATTTGGATTTTCTAAGAACATGGCCTACATTGCGAAACAAGTCTCCAAGGTACATGCATAGGGTCAGAGGGAACAGGGTCGGGGTGTGGCGAGGGCTTTCAGAGAATCAGCAAGTAAGGTTTGGGTGGTCGCCATGTGCGAATAATGCACAAGAGTATTCACGCCGTGGGTCGCCTAAGGGGGGCGCAGGCATAAGGCGAGGGGGGGGAGGGACTGACCATATTTGTTCCAGAAATAATTTTGGACAGAACTTGAGGGATTTTTCTATTTCCTGCCAGAAACATCTGATTTTGGCCAAAATCTATTTCTGGAACAGTTATTTGTTCCAGAAATAGAAAAACAGATTTGCGCTACCAAACGAGTTTCTGTTCCAAACCTATTTCTAAAATAGGTTTGGAACAGAAATAGCGAAACAGAAACGTTCTCATGCGCGCCCTTATAATCGAGTCTCTGTGCTCGCACTCCCTTTTTTTTTTTTTTTAAAGAATTATTTGAAGATGGGATTAGCCAATCAAGCTCGTACACAATGAGTCCCAAAACAGTTGCCGTCTTATAATTTCTAATTACTAGCCCGATGAATTTTCGACCGTCAATAGTGTGACCAATAATTCCCATGTGCCATTTTCCAACGCTTGGCCAACCAAAAAGATCTGACTTCGTCTCGACTTTTGTGGTACCATATGCGAATCAACGAATCTGTTCCCACTCCCGAGCCTCCATAGGTTCACGCCAGTGTTCGGAATCGGACTCTCCCTTTTCATGGGACGAAAAGTCGGGTTGGCCCTTTTGACCGAGTGATGTGTTTGCCTAACTTCAGGACGGAATTTGTTTTCTTTTCGACGTAGTTCCATACTCGACTCGAATATTCAAAGCTCGGAAATAGACTCTAATTAATTCTCAATAAGTTTGAACTCATCTCGACCCGACCCTAATTAATGTGTGAGATTCACTTGAAAGTCGAGATGAAATTTACTCGGCGCAATTGGTGGGTTACTTCCTTGGCATGTAGATGAGTATTTTTTCATATCAAAATGCATTCGAAGAGTGTCATATCAGAAAGAAGTCACTTGCAACTGAATAAGAGAGTGTGATATCAGAAAGAAGTTGTGTGCTTTGGGATGAAATTCTTGGCGTTCGGTCTTACTACTTTTACTCGTTGACTTGTGCGTTAAACCCCTTGCAATGGAAGCTTAAGGAAAAGCCCACAATCGACATGGGTTCGCAGAAAAAGCCCAAATCGAGCATCCCTTCGCTAGGGTCTGTGGCCCAAAAACGTAAGGCCCACAAGTGGCCCATCTATTTCCTCTACAACTCTATCATTAGATTCATTACTAATTGGGCCCTTTAGAATTTCTCAGATCCAATATCGAGAGATTCTAGGGGAGAGCATTCATACTACAGAAGTTACTTGCGGTTTTCATTTAATTTGATGTGCCGTGGACATTGGGATTTTGCGGACCCTTCTCATTGTTGTATATTGATGGGAAAAGGAATTTGCTTTATTATTCGATGATATAATTAGCTTGGATAAGGGCAGACCTTACTTAGAAACATGTGAGTGAAAGCTATAGGGTCACACAGATCGTGGATGATTCGATCCTCAAAGATTGGTGATTGCGTTAGATCATAAAAGATTGAACCTCACATCCTTCGTTAACATTAATCTTTTGGATTGTTTGTACTGTACGACATTTTTCAATGGAAAGTGTGAAAAAATTGCATTAGGATATGACGTCTTTAGGAAGGTGAATAGATCACTCGAAAGTCTATGGAAACTCTTGTTGTAACATGTACTTTTGGGCAAGAAATCACTATTCAGAGCATCTAAAAATCACTTTGACAAATCAAATGTCACGATGTACGTCCATAGTGACAGGACTCATTGCTAATGCAGATTAATTTTGCTACAAAACCAAAATTATAACGATAACAAACTTAGGAAGAGATGATTTGGGTCGCTAATCTTGTCGATCACTACACAGCGAAGAAGACGTCGACCCTAGTTGATCATCGAATACATGGTTAAGACAACGACTTGCCAACCTCTCTCGAGCTTCAATTACATAGTTAGGGCAGTCGAGCTTTAGCCAGGGTGGCGATTCGCACTCGGATTAGGGGCGGTGGTGGCCGTCGTTCACCCTTCTCTGCTTCCCCTATTCAAATCTTGTAATTTTGAGCTGGGGAAACCATTTTCTTCTGTTAGGTTTTTTCCTTGTTGTGAAATTTATAGATTTCAGTCGTCATCTAAGATGCAAATGTGTCCTTCAACATCCAATCAATTGCACTTTGAGTCTTATGCCATTTTCATCAATATCTTTAACAAAAAAGACCAATACGAGAGAAATTAATTTTCCCGTTTCAGAGAAATGTTTGGACATGGCACGGGACAATGTACGAAAGTTCAAGGCTTCGTTTGTTTTTCTGAAAATGAATTATTTAAAAATATTTTTAATGAAAAATGATCGCTTGTATAATTTAAAACAATTAGTTAATGAAAAGTGTTTTCATTATCTTCAATAACTTATGCCTAAATATTTTATTGGATAATGAAAATATTTTTCGTTCATTTATTTTTATAAGAGATATAAGCAATTATTTTTAGAAAAATATTTTCAAAATATTTATTTTAGCGAAACAAATTGTGCCCAGTACTAGTTTCGTTTTCAAAAATATCTTTAGTTTTCTTAAAATATTGGTACATGAAAATGAAGAATTTCTTTAAGTTTGAAATTTGTGAGTGTTGCGACCCCATGAAATTCGGGAGATCGGACTAATGGATTACTAAGCCTTAGGAAATGGGCTTGACGTGGAACATCCCAAACCCATACCAAATCGCGATGGGAGATTTATGAATCGAGTTCGACCTTGGTGTGGCCGGATAACACGTGCAAAGTGTAAATGCAAATGGAATTGCCACCAATCTATTTTGGAGGGTATATTGAAAACCCTATCGAGTGGTTGGAAGAGTGTTGACATCTAAATTTTGTTTATTTATTTTATATAAAAATGAGGATTAGTTTTAGTTCTCGCCAGATTAGTTTTCATGCATATTTGTTTTTCACATTCATGCATTGCTTTAGCACTATCATTTGGATTGGCAGTGGAAAATGAGCTTAAATCGGCGAACGGATTGACCCAGAACTTAAGCAAAATTCAGCCAAGTCTAGAGGACTAAGGTGACCGAAATTCACAAGGCTTTAGGGTTTATCTTGGACTTAATTCAGCTTTTTAAACTTAATTAATTAAAAAAGACCTTTAATTAAAGCTTAATTAATATAAAATGGCCTAATAAAGCCTAGACGAACCTACAAGTGAGACCACAGGCCTGTCAAGCCTGCTCAATGGGCCGACCGATTCTATAGGGACTTAATTGAACGAGATTTTCTCTCTAAAGTATTAAATTGCGATTAGCCAAAAGTTGAGGGACTATTCCATAATTAGATGAAAGTCATGAAACCTTGTTTAGTCTATAAATGGGATGTTTCATTCACGTTTTTGAGATGGCAATTCAATTCATACACGGCCATACTTGAGAGTGAGGAACACCATTGAGAAAAAGCAAAAAAATCGTGAGAAGGGGGCCATTAATTGACCATACGGCTAGAGCATGAAGGCAAAGAGAAGTAAGACTTTAAGGGAGAAAGGAGCTCTTCCCCACGGGCTGACAAAAAGAGAATCGTAAGGCCCTCGGGCTATGGCCATCTTCGCGCTACTGTATTCCTCAACTCAATCGCGCTGCACCACCGCGAGACGACTTGCCAGCGCACGCCCAGCTACTGCTTCGTTCCACGCCTGACACAGCCCTGCCTTGAATCAGCCCTACGACGGTAGCTTCTTGCTGCATTTGAGTCCCTTTATCGGGTTTATATTCTGTTTTGTAGCCGTCACAGCCACAATTC
The DNA here is from genome assembly GCA_019149425.1 of Psidium friedrichsthalianum. NCBI lineage: Eukaryota > Viridiplantae > Streptophyta > Magnoliopsida > Myrtales > Myrtaceae > Psidium > Psidium friedrichsthalianum. The sequence continues at coordinate 7,261 of JAGVVM010009552.1, forward strand.
GGAAAGGGACGAGACAAAGAGACGAAAAAAAAAAAGAGAAGAGCTTCCTGAGAGAGTCTTCCCTATTCAAGTGCTGCGTTGATCGCGCCCTTCCTTTTCAGCTCGTGACTTGGAGCTACTGCCATATGGATTCTCTTTGCGGTGACACATCAATGGCGTGAAGCTACTATCCATGGGTCAGTTCCAAAAGTCCATCCAAGGTTAATGTGATCTCTTGTCAATGGTCCAGCCCATGGCAGCTGCGGATTCCCTCGACACCGGCGATCACAATGCCTCAGCCACAACATCTTAAGCCCGGAACAACGTGCATGATACCTCAGGTCTCTCCATTCGCGAAGCTGCCGTCTTGATCCAGATTCCCACTGGCGCGTCTCGCCCCAACATTGGAATCGCAGATGACACAAACTCGTCTCGATTTTATTTGATGCTAAGGCTCATTGTTTCATTGTTTTTGTCATAGTAGATTTCTACTTCTGCTTTTGCCATGACTGGTCCAGTGTGGACCAAGTGAGATTCCACGCCTAAGGAGCCCCAGTCTTGTTGATGAATTTGTTTGTTAACCCCGAGCTTCCCAGATGCAATTTTTCCAAGTTTCGCCGAGCGTGAGGATTGGAGATTCAACCAAGCATGAATAGATAATTTTCCCGAGCACCGTTGCTCGGATTCGGCTGAGAACAGACAGACAACCCAACTCCACCCAGAGTTTGACAGAAGGGAAGAGGATAATAGATCCAGGCGGAAATTTTATTTCCTCTTGGAGTTTTGTCCAGATTGTTTTAATAATATTGAGGGATTTTGTGCTTTCATTTTTTGCATGCAAAAGACTACTCTTTGGATAGCTAGATCATGATGAATTCATAAGCTCACTATTCCCCTTCTTTCGGTCTGCCTCTTTGCTAATCACCGATGATCTGTACTTTTGTCCGTGATCGAGATTAATCCTTAAAAGGGCCAAAAAGGAGGATTTGGATGTTCAGGGATTCACGAGCACTCATCCACACATGATATCATTAGATTCCCATGCTTCCTTTTTTACAATTTATGATATTGCAAGAGACGATGTCGAGAGACCATCCTCAAGAGTCATGTTTTCTCTACCATGACCTTTGACACCTAGATTTTTGCAGCTGTAGCCTGCGTCCCACAGGTCGCTTGAGTCCCGTCCTCCTTTGAACTTGAAGGACTTCCTGTGGCCAATCAACTCACCGTCACCGTTTGTGATTTTCAATGAGTGCTGCTCTTTCCACGTCCCGGATCCGGCCATCCTTAAAAACTCTCGACTTGTTCTTTCTCAACGTGGTGAAAACGTAGAAGACAAGATCCGAAGTCGTGTCGAAGATCTCCCAAAAGGCTCTTGGCTATAAATGTCGAGTTCTTCGATAGGATTGGGAGGCAATGGTGCGCCGGTTGCTTTTCCGACGAGGAAGTGAGCGAAAAGCTGTTCATCATTGGGGCGAAACCGAAGTAGGCGATCCATGTTGGCGATTATCTGTCTCCTTCTCTTTCTCTCACTCAAGAAGAACAATGGAATGAAGTGGCGGCAAAAGACTTTCTGCCTTTTATGTGATCTTCATTGCATATCTTTGTTTCGTGTTAGGTGGAGAGATCTTCACAACTGTTTAAAAGATAAAGATGATTTTATAAAACCATATCTTATAAACACCTATATAATTAGTTAAAAAGTATAAGGACAGTGCACACGGAAGGAGATCTTACTCCCATGTTTGGTGGAGTGTGTTCTTGAATGTTGATAAATATGGACTAAATTGTATTGGGTGACATGAGAGATTGGAGAACTTAGATCACTTCTATCCAAAGCCATTTATCCATAGCCACGTGGAGGAGTCCGTCGCTGTCAAGTTCCCCAAAAAATCCGGGGGGTTAGGGGGCATCATGAGGATATATGAGGCCACGAAGACGCGGTTGTCTCTTGTCGCTATCGAGCGGCCTTAGCTTTTTTTTTTTTTTTTTTTTTTTTTGCCACTCGGGCATTATCGATAGACCAAGCTGGGCCCGCACACCGCGTCTTGAATAAAAAAAGGCGTTTGTCTGCGGGTTTAAATTACGGATCTCTTACGAAGGTGGTCCTTTTCTGACATTGGCTGTCTAATGCCTGGCCTCCTCCTCCTCCTCCTCCTCCTCCTCCCTCCTTCCTTCCTTCCTTCTTCTTCAAGCCCTTCACACCCTTTTTTGTACTAATCTTTGTTTTTTTCGTCCCAAGGAATAATTTTGTTCTTGTCGGCAAAAAATCCAAGCCGGCCGCCTTGTTAAGATCGAATTGTGTGTGCCGTCCGGCGCTTATTTATGGAGTTAAAAGATTTCGATGTTACGTAATTGAATTTTAATACTCTGTATCGTGACGGCTATTTTCGCCGACGGTGATGGTATATTTTGTTATTGTGAAAAAATGGAAAAATTCTCTGCATAAGTATCGTGTTCGAAACTTGAAAAGGAAAAGCCTTTATGCAACTAACATAGCCTCTGCCAAAAAAACATAAAAAAAACCCATCTTTTCAAATAGTTAAAGCATATCTTTATTTTTAAGGGTTAGAGACAAAAAGTGCTTTGCAAAACTGTCATAGCCAAGGCGCAATCATCACCGGCCTACCTCTCAATCGATCTTAACTTACGTGCTTCAATTGGTGTATGATGTCTTTTTTACAATGCTATTTTATATAAGTACATTTTTTTAGTGTACGACGTGTCGAAACGAAACGAAATCCTTACAGTAAAAAAAAAATCAAGAGAAGAACTTGAAATAAATCAATATATTGCTATATATTTAAACCTTGTTTGATACAGTATTCTCATAATAACTTCTATAAAAAGAGGTGTTCCAACTCTTCTGAGGTATTGTACAAATTTCTCATAGTTGCAGCATCCCACAACTATGATAACTTATAATAAAATTTGAAATCCATCTCCCCATCGTCAAGATATTACAGTTTTAGAACACACAACATCAAATGTATAAATAAAAAGGCTTTATATATAGCACAAGTATACCAGAGCTCGATGCATCCACAACTATATCGGATATGTAAGTCTGTTATGCATCGTATATCTTATTGTTATTGCTATTATAATTGATTCGAATCATGAATGTTCACTGAACACTTGTCAAACAATTAATTAGTGAAATTTTATAGTTTTAATGCACTAATATCTTTGGTGTTGTGTTTAAACTATCCTATGTTAAAATATGTTCAAAGGGCTCAAGGACAAGGATCTCTATTTTTATTTTTCTGAAATATTGCGTAATTCTAACGTCAATCCTTCTCAAATGAGTTGGGAGAGAAAAAAGAAAACAAAAAGATAAAGAAAAGGATCACATAAAGTCAAGGTCGTGGTACGCCTGTAAATAAACCCTCAACCCAGGGGCACATGTACACCAGTCGTCACCTTTCTTTAAATTCCGTAGTCTCCAGACTCTTTCTCATTTTCCCCTCCCTCACTTTCCTCTTCCTCCCTGCTGCAACCACAAAAAACCTGCAAAATTCGGAGAAAACTACAGAAAAGAATGAGAAAAAGACCGGCTCCGGCCAGCTGTTCCAAGGCTTCTTCATCCTAGCCGTCTGCCTGACCCTGTTCGCCCGCGCGTCGGCCTCCTCGCCCCTGGATTTCGCCGCCGTCATGCCGTACTCCGCCGGCGAGTGCCGGGGCTCGATCGCCGAGTGCTTGGCCGCTGGCGGAGGCGACGGGGAGTGGGGGGAGGAGCTGGCGATGGACTCGGAGACGAACCGGCGCATCCTGGCGGCGACGCGCTACATCAGCTACGGCGCGCTGAGGCGGAACACGGTCCCCTGCTCCAGGCGCGGCGCGTCGTACTACAACTGCCGCGCCGGCGCTGCGGCCAACCCCTACTCTCGCGGGTGCAGCAGGATCACGCGCTGCAGGCGCTGAAGCGGAACGGAAAAGGTCAAAATGAGCTTGCTCTTATTCTCACTTAAAAATTATGTATTTATTATTTCCTTTTTCATATAAGTTTTAAGTAGGAATTTAATGTTGGGTTGTTCGAATTATTGGAATAAGGGAGCGTATTATTCGTAGGGGGTACGATGGGGTTTTCCTCTTTGGGGCAACCTTTCTATATGTACTATATTTTTTTTACTATCCTTAGTGTAAAATGAAGCGAATGCACATTAATAAATTTACATATCGATCGAAATGAGAGAAAATTTCATTATATTTCGTGAATTTTTTCAATTTTGTATGTTACGATGCTGTAAAATATACAATCATAACAGAATTGATCTGTTTTGATATATTGATGATATAATAGGGAAGAGTAAATGAATTGTCAAAATGCAGTAAAAAATTTTGCAAAATGTAGAGAAAATTATTTTCAGATTTGAAAGATTAAAAATAAAATCATCTAATGACCAAATATTTGAATTATTACGTAATGGGAAGGAAATTGCTGCCAAAATCTGGGGAAAAATATTTTGAGACTTGAAATCTCAAAATTTTAGTGTTGGAAAATGTGAAAGTTCACGTATACAATCTGACGATGCGATAATGGAAGCGTGGTAGATGAGCAAAGCGATATAGGAATTGGAGATCTCAAGTTCTTGGCATTGATGAGAGCGGAAGCTTTGATCAAAAAGGGTTTCCAATTGAATTCTAGAAATGCGTTTCTTTAACCGAAAATTTCTCGATAAAAGAAAAATATATTTTACGTTTTCAAGGAAAATGATTAATTTTTGTTAGTTTGGTAGTTTAGGGGAAGTAATTTACTTCTTCTAAGAGGAGAAGTCGTTTGTACTTAATCTAAATTTATCGTCTTTGGTCCATCAGAAACTAAAGGGTCAGTGGCGTTTTGGAGTAGAATCCATAGAAAAATAGTAGGTTTCAAATTTCATGACGTGCATGGTAAGTTTTAAATTTCAAAAATTAGGAAATCGGTTTCGACATGTATGAACTGGATTCCACCTCATGGAACCTAAAACTTGGAACCTGAAGCAAATCATTGTGTTTTTCTTCTTTTATGCCTTTGAGCGATCTTGCAGTAATGCATGACGTCCGTTGAGTTTTCATTTTTGATTATATCCATGATTAAGCCTTTACTTTGTTAATATTTCATGTTCTCCGCGTAGTTAAACATGAGTTATGGTTAGTGAATTGTAGCAGCAAATGATGGTCATTATATCCGATAATTCAACGCAATCATTCAATTAAGAATAGAAGTTGGACCTAGGTACATTTTGGAACCAATCTTGAAACTTGTGATACGAAGAAGTTTTAAGGTATGCATGACATGTTATGTGTTTCAAAAAATAATGAACGGATTTCCACGGGTAGATTTCATATTTCAGATAGAACCCAACCCGCTCACCTTATCGAAAACGTTTTTCGTGAATCAATTAGTTTTTCACCGTTCAAATAATGAGAAATTCAAAAAATAATTTCTTGAAACAGTTTTCCGAATGGATGACAAAGTAGTTTGCAGAAATTATAAAATGGGTTTCGTTAAGCACGCATTATTTGGACTAACTTTGACATACGCTTGACGTGATTAGCTCGGGTTAGGCGAAATCTACACGGCAGGTTTCTCTCGTCTTTTTTCCTTTAGACATGTGCTTAAAGATGATTAACCGGGCCTTACGGAGGAAGCCAACTCTCTCCTTTGATAATTTCCGGAACACTTGAAATTTCGTCGAAAGACCAATTGGATTTCCCCAAATTGACGCAACAAATTGCGCACTCAATTCGCGCAGTACCATGATGTCCGCTCGATCTCGACTCGACGGAAATAATTCCATTATTTGACTCTGTCTACCCCGCCCGTCATGCGTGTTTTCCACGTGGCATTCAACTCCCTCGTTCTTATTATTACGTGGCCGAGGGAGAAATGCATCATTTCCATCTCCGATCTCGACGCAACCCAGGGAAAATTGTCGGAATAATTCGAAAATCTCTTGCTTTGCCAGCGTCGATTCAATCTTAAATTTTTTAATTTATTAATTTAATTCAAAATATTTTACGTGAAATTTCAAAATATTGGGTAATTTTTTCACACAACATGTATACATGGTATGTCTCAATTTTCAACCGTCGGTGCACTCCTATTCCATGCCACTCTTTGAATCCAGTCTCGAAAAACGTTAACTCTTTCAAATTGATTTGCCCCTGAATCAATCTATTTTAACGACACTCGTCTCTTGCGGGCCATCATACTTTATCAATATTAGAAATTTCAATGCAAAAGAGAGGCGGGATGCCAAAAGGGCAAGTGATCCAAAAGCAAACAAGGTTTTTTTTTTTTTGTGGGTAATAATGGTGCTCAACAAAGAAGCTCCGATACCTACCCATGGATGGCTCAGTTGGTTAGGGCGAATTTGGGATTGTATGGTTAGGCGCATCAATTCCAGGTTCGATTCCTTAGCTGAGCACCTGTGATTTAAATGGAGGGCCATGGCGGCGGGTTGTTATGTTAGTCTCCCCCGAGGAATAGTCGAGATGCTCGCAAACTGGCCCGGACACCTCGATTATTAAAAAAAAAACAAGCAAACAAACAAAGAAGCTCCAGCTATATGAAAACAACATCAGGAGGAATCTTCGGCCAAAAGTGCTCGTGTGCAGTCACATGGGCGCCTGTAAAAGTTAACTCCAAAATGAGCCGTATCAACCTTTTCCTGTGAAGGCTCGCAGCAGTTCACACGTCCCTGTCGACTTCGAGCCCCATGTAAACAGACAATGCAAGTGCACGAGGACCACCATTTGATGGGACGCCAATCGCTTTCCCCTCGCAACCATGCTCCCTCCGAATGATTATGGTGCATGTTAAGAGCGAGCAAATCGAATAGATCGGTTTGAATCGGGATCGGTGATCCAATTTTCGATTTTATAGGACGGCGGTTTAGTTCGCTATTCTTAAAATTGGAGCCGGACGTCGGGCAATCCGATTTTCGATTCTAAAGGCATAAAATCGGATTGGACTGGTTGAATCTGTTGGGATTTGTGAGGAAAAATCCCATAAAATATGAATGAGAGTTGTGGGAGAAATAGTCCCACATGGGATAGAAGATAGATGAGAAATGGGTTTAAATAGTGGAACCTTTCTAATGGGTTTGGGCCCCAAGGGGCACCTCACTTTTGTGGAGGAGAGAGGTCTTGGACAAAGTCGGACCGGTCCGCGCGCCGCCGCCGCCGTCCGACCGGCCGGATCGGGGTCCGGGTTAAGCCCATCGATTTAATTTTTTTTTAATTGACATATCCGTTGAATTTTTTTTAATTAATTTTTCGGATGTTGTCTATTAGTAATCTATCTTCAAGCCATCGGTTCGTGTTCGTTAATTACCGAATAAATGCGTTGATTCGTCATTAACCGAAACACCGTACGAAGGTGTTGATTCGGTAATAACTGAACTCCAAATAACCATGAATTCGTGACTCTTCGATTGGACATATATATAATGCACTCTGATTTTTTCGTAGAAGATACGAGCACTCATTTCTGTTTTCCGAAAAATTCATCCATCACTCACTCTCATCTGTGCGATAATTCCCAAAGTTGCGTTCAAAGAATTTTCGTTGAGGAAGTACCGCTTCGACGAAAGTGTGGTCCGTTCTATCCTGGGAGGCGATTGTCCACACAACCTTGGGTGCCGGTGGAGGGGACAAATTCGTCTTAAGGACACGACGTGAATTCGTCGGGTTCGGATTAATCATTCAATCAACCATTCGTCTACACTTGATTCGGGTTTGTCTAATTCCTTCATCTTGATTTATGCGAACACACATAGGATCGACTACATAATCTTTTTTTTAAAATTTTAAAAGTAACCTTAAAGTTGATATGTTTGACGGGATAGAATCAATGGAGAACATGCCCTTAGACTCTTACCAAGAGAAACTACGCTGCAAGTATATAGTTGGCGGAAGCAGAATCAAACATCATAATTTTTATGCTTGAATATTTCTTCTCTAGAATCATCTTGCGTATGTTTCTCTAGGTGGCTATTATGTTTACTTCGAACTCCCTGTCCAAGAGTCTAACATGTGACGAAACATGTATGATTCCATTTTTTTGCACGATCGTATATTGACTTTAACGCTAGTCTGTTTCTTTTTTTTTTTTGGTCATGTTTTATTAGTTCCAATGAATCACCTGGAAATAGGATTGGATCGGAATCGATTACCTCTAATGTGTAAGAGTTTGATTCCAGATCGATTATCAGATGGAGCGGGCATCACATTGTATCCACCTAATCTAAGTCGGGTGAGCTTAGCCGACATACATCGAGGATAGGCAATAATCCCCCTGCCCCTCTAATCTAAAGCGGGTCTCACATCGGACACAGAGGAATTATGGTGCATGAGAATTCGATTCATTACGGATCATCAGATGAAGCAAGCCTCACATGGGACCCACCTAATGTAAGGTTCGTGCGGGCTGAGCCGACAAACATCGCGTGCAGACAACAGCAACGCACCATCCCCCGGTCTCTCAACATGCCCCCATCCTTATTCTCCACTTTCAAGTGGCGATGTTATGGTGTCTTCATGCTTTGTTTCGCGTACTATGAATCTATGATGCAATACGTGTACAGCCTATTTTGATCCAACCCCAGGAAAATTATGAGGCTCTGTCCAACCAAGATTATGCCCTCTACTGCATTGTTTTGGAGATTAAAAAAAGAAAAAATCATGTCGCATGACAATCTTGGCAAAATATAACCATTACGGCGACGGCCGCTATTGACGAGGGTGACCACCACCTCAATGGTCACCTCTCACCTTTGCCATAGTGGCCAAAGAGAAAGAGAGAGACAGAGAGAGGAGGAGGAGGAGGCTGGAAGTCATCGGCTGTGGTGGTTGCCTTGGGAGTATGACCAATAGTAAGTGATCACTTGAGGCAATGACCCTTGCGGTGATTGCGCGCATCCTCATATATAGGTTCGTGATCGAGAGAGAGAGAGAGGGGGTGGTTGGGAGGGCAGATCTCGGGCATCACGACCACCGCCTTGGGTCGCTTGCCAATCGTGACCTGCGATGATCGCCAGCTATGCCACCGTTTATATCGATTGTGACGCCGGTGCTAAGGAATAGGACCTCATGTTCCTTCGGCTTTGTTTTTTCATTGAAGATTTTATAGTAGTTTTATCCAGTCTGAATCTATCCCACCCCATAGCCTAATAGCCTAGATTAACAAGCTTTTTATGCAGATTTATCCCATCTGAAGGACGACGCCAAACTTGGGACAGGATAGTTCTTATCTCTGCTCTCGAACTCTCGATCTCCGGGCATTAGGTCACAAACAAGGAACACGAGTCTTCTTGGTGTGTTTTCCTCCTAATTTCTAACTCCACTAATCAGTAGAAAAGCATCAAGGCATCCAAGCAATTAAAAAGGATACCCAAAAAGGTTGAGCATTTGAAAAAGCACAAAAACCAAATGATATATGTAAAAAAAAAATCTTGAGCATATACTAGGTTCCGTTTGTTTTTGCAAGAAATACGATGTTTTCGGAAGTCATTTTCCACAAAAATAAAGATATTTTTCGGTGCTTGGCTAAGATTTAAAAATGAACTGGAAAACAATATTTATTGTTTGTGAAGGAATTGATTTTCCTAAAAATAATTATTAAATAATTCGATTTTTTAAGAAAAATTCCAACTAAGGGCCCAAAATTCTCTTATTTTCTCAAATAAGAGCTCAAAGTGAACCTTATTTCAAATAAGGACCGAGCTGTTCTCAATTTTTCTTAAACAAGGGTATGAAGTAAATCTTATCTCAAATAAAAGCCCGAAATATACATGAAATCTTAAAAAATTATCTGATTTCAAGGGCATTTTCGTTATGTTTTAATTTAATTTTTTCTTTTTTTATTAGTCTTAAAACCAACAACACACACAAAGGCGGGAGGGTTGCACCATAAGCAGGAATGGTAGGTGGCGAATGCCGACGCCTCGACGAGGGCCGTGATCCCACCAACCAGAGATGAGGGACAATAGGCCCTCACCAAAACAGGGAGAGGGTCGAGCCCTCTCTTGATTTTGGCGAGGGCTAGTAGGCCCTTGTCTTTGGCCATCGACCCCCCACCAGTGGTAGGCCGATGAACACATGCGAGAAGGACCTCTTGCGTTGCGTGGTTTTTTATTATTATTTAAAAATAAAGAAAAAATATCAAAATGAAGAAATGGAAAAAATGCCCTTTAGGCCAAGCCCTTTAAAAAAAAAAACTCTATGGCACTATAGGCTCTTATTTGAAACATTCTATGCCATTTCAGGCCTTATTTAAAAGAAGGTTCACTTGAGGTCTTTATTTGAAAAAATGAAAGCACTTTGAGCTCTTATTTGAAAATTTCCTTTTTAATTATTTTTTATTTTAATTACTTTCTTAAAAAAAAATCCCCCTTTTCCTTCTTTAATTTCTTCTCAGTCGATATCCAGCTACGACGGCGACTAGCGACAAATCATAGGCCAAGCTCTATCTCGAGCGAGACCAAGCCTCACTCACTCGAGGTTGAGCCAGATCTGGGGAGGCTGAGCCTCATGTCGCCAAGCCTCGAGTTCGCTGCCTTGCATGTCATGGCCGATCGCCAAGTACCGCTATCGCAAGGTCCGTGATCAGTAGAGGAAGGAGCAGCAGGCGAAGGAAGCAGCTGAGGAGGAAGGAAGCAAGAGGAAGGAGGAGAAAAAAATAATAAATAAAAAAGAATATTTTTGATTTTTTAAAAATTAAATTAAAAAAGTACAAAATAATTATAAAGAAGGAAGTGTGAAAGAAATGAGGAAGTAAAGATAAGGAAAATATTTTCTTCTTTTCAAAATGAGGAATACATTTTCCCCAATTTTGATTTTTTTAATGGTGAAAAATATTTTCCTAGATTAACTTATTTTTCACGAATCAAATGCTAGAAAATTCGAAAATTGTTTTTCAGGAAGTTTATTTTTGTGAAACAAAGGAATTTTAATTCACTTTCCATGAATTTTTTTATAGGGTAAACACACTTTACCAAATGCATCGAAAGCTTCGGACTTTTTAGAGAGAAAAATTGGAGTGCAAAGTTGAATCTCCCCGTTCTATCGTAGAACTGAGTGAGCTCTTGAACCAATTTGCTTTCATTAGGAGAAAAGTTTGACTTGCAGCTAGAGGCGTTAAATGAGTGGGCGGGTGAGTTTGGGTCGGATTGAATATGGTCCAACTCATAATGACTCATTTTCATACAATACAAATTTAACGACCGCACCCGACTTGACATGTATTCTTTAAATACTTATATACTAACTTAATCATGCAATATTTGTTCCTTATGATTTATTTAAAAATAATATTGCTAAAACAACTTCATGCAATTGAATTTTTTAATTATTTCAAAAATTTAAACTTTGAATTAATTTTTTATCATTACCCGCCGCTCTCTGCCAGCTGCCGCTCGACACTGCTCCCACCGCCAGCCATTGCCGCCTCTTGCCTCTGTCGCCAATGCACACCCAAGTGGGCAGAGGTTGGTTGCAGTGGGAGGTGGTTGGAGGGGGTGGACGGCGGCAGATGGCGGCGTAGTAGTTATATGCTGTTTCGCTGTTACCCCTCCATAAAATGCTGATGGTTTTTCCGAAGGGTAAAAGGAAACGGGGCAACATGAACTTTAAGAATGGTTTTGATCAGTCTCAGCTGCAGAATGATTTGACCTATACATGGAAGCTGTTTTTTCAAATTCCATTTGCAGGTACCTACTCTTCCATGACTTGGGTGATCTCATTGTCGACCATTTTTGTGATCGTGTCAAGCCCCTCCTCTTCTCCAAGGGTCAAAAAGTGAGATACTGTTTGTACCCTGTGACATTAAGCAGAACTGGTTTTCGTGAGTTTATTCACTGAAGTTTTCCATTGTCAAAACCCAAAAAAGAAACACATCATGAGAGAGGGAGACCCTGTGCAAAGAATAATGTTTATCGGTAGAGGCAGAGTTGCCGCAAGTGTGCTCGAGACCGATTGCTTCTTTAGGTGACACGGCCTTCTTTATTGGTGCCTCCGCCGCCCCTTCATGGACAGACTTCCGCCTCATCAGCAACGTGTTCTCATGCATGGGAGACACCGAAGGGTTCGGTCTGGATGCGAAAGATCTCAAGTATGTGACCCCACATTTCCGGTAGCAAGTTCATGGAGGGGCTAAAGAGGACGGCCAGATATTTCTCGTCAGATTGGCGGACATGGGCAGCTGTGAATATACAGTTCGCATGGTGGCAGTCGGCAGCAGCGGGTGCGGGTGGCAGGCGGATGGGGGGGGGCGGGGGGCAATGGGCGGCGTTCCAAATAGTTTTCACATTTTTTGCGTTTTTTTTTTCCTTACCATAAAAATAAGGAATCTAAATATCAAAAATAAATATAAACTAATATAATGAGGCTTATTTATAAGTGTGCTTGGAAAGCTGTAGACCACGGGCCAAAAACGAGTCGAAAATGGTGAGATAAAATCCATATTCTAATGAGCTTTGGGCCTCTCTAAAAGCCATTGACGTCAAAATGAAAGTGTTTTGCAAGAAAATTCACTGGCGTGTAAGCCGAAGCTATATTTCCACACATTCCCTGCCCCAATGTAAGTTCTACGTAATTTAAGCTTTGAACATTTTCAGAATGCTAGTGAATTTTTCTTCTAATTCGCCCTCACTAGGATTTGAAATTCCGGTTTTATCCTCGTCAAGATCGGCAGCGCACGACGTTGGTGGCGGAGTTGGAGGAATCATCATCTTCAGCTCTTTTCAAAAGAGGAAGGCAATTGAAGTGGAATAGTTCCAGCCTTTAGGAGATAAACCTAGAAACTGACGTGATCACGTCGGGCCGACAGGGCTTATAGGTCGGGCAAACTTGTTAGCTCGATTCTACCCCCATTAATAATAATAATAATAAAGTCCATGTGCGAATTTGCGAGCCGAGTTTCCTAATTAAATAGCTTTGGTCAGTAGCCCACTCAAAATGTCTTTAGGCCCATTTGGCCAGGGTGAGCTGGTTAGGCCATGGGATGCTTGGCCCACTAATGGTACAGTAGTAAACCAAAGAACATATTAAGCTCTAATATTTTCAACTTACATTGCATCTTGAAAAAACCGCATGAAATTAAGTCAACTAACCTAGGGCTGTCAACCAGGCCCGCGCCGGCCCGACCGGCCCGGCCCGAAAATTTTAAGAAATTTTCGGGGCCGGGCCTTGGTACTGTTCCCAAACAGTACCGGTACTGTTTCGGAACAGTACCGGTACTGTTTCAGTACAGAGTACAGTACCTGTTCTTCCTCCGCGTCTGCAATATGGGGAGCCAAAACTCGGCAATTTGTTTCACTTCCCAATCAATCACTCCCCTTCTCCTCATCAACTCCACGAATCTTCATCTCTCTCCTCTCTCTCTTTCCGTGTTGTATACACTCTCGCTGCTTCTTCGTCTTCTTCCTGGCGCGATCTCTGATTTTGAATCGCCCCCAAAACCCCCACGAGGACCTTCTGTTGGCTCCCAGCCTGAGTTGACCCGCGCGAGCACTCCCGAAGGTATGCATCCATGCTTCCAATCGTGGAGACCCGACCGCGCGAGGAAATGGGAACCCGTGGTGTGAATCTGAGGATCTTTTTTTAGTAGCTTGCGGTGATGGGTTTGTTCGAGGGACCGGGAAACGAACATTCTGAATCTGATCTCTGCTGTTTTGTGTTGTCTGTACGTGTGCGTGGCATTGTGTAGCTTTGGAGGCGTTGGGGGTAAAAGCTGGAGCTAGCTAGAAGGAGGATAAGAACGCTGCTGTCCAGAGGTTATTTGTTCATCGAGCGAGGACTCGGAAGTTTTGAGCTTTCTTCGAAGATTCGATACTTGTGCGGACTCAATAGTCGAGACATTCTTTTATTGCGATGGGGTGCGAATGCTCCAAGCTCTCGCTTTGTTGCTAATTCGGTGTAGAGCGGACAAGTTCCGGAGCCCCACGTCGCTGGTAGTTTGTAACAAACTACCAGCGACGTGGGGCTCCGGAACTTGTCCGCTCTACACCGAATTAGCAACAAAGCGAGAGCTTGGAGCATTCGCACCCCATCGCAATAAAAGAATGTCTCGACTATTGAGTCCGCACAAGTATCGAATCTTCGAAGAAAGCTCAAAACTTCCGAGTCCTCGCTCGATGACAAAAACTCTTGGACAGCAGCGTTCTTATCCTCCTTCTAGCTAGCTCCAGCTTTTACCCCAACGCCTCCAAAGCTACACAATGCCACGCACACGTACAGACAACACAAAACAGCAAGAGATCAGATTCAGAATGTTCGTTTCCCGGTCCCTCGAACAACCCATCACCGCAAGCTACTAAAAAAAGATCCTCAGATTCACACCACGGGTTCCCATTTCCTCGCGCGGTCGGGTCTCCACGATTGGAAGCATGGATGCATACCTTCGGGAGTGCTCGCGCGGGTCAACTCAGCTGGGAGCCAACAGAAGGTCCTCGTGGGGGTTTTGGGGGCGATTCAAAATCAGAGATCGCGCCAGGAAGAGACGAAGAAGCAGCGAGAGTGTATACAACACGGAAAGAGAGAGAGGAGAGAGATGAAAGGCGGGAGTTGATGAGGAGAAGGGGAGTGATTGATTGGGAAGTGAAACAAATTGCCGAGTTTTGGCTCCCCATATTGCAGACGCGGAGGAAGAACAGGTACTGTACCTGTACTGAACAGTACCGGTACTGTTCCGAAACAGTACCGGTACTGTTTGGGAACAGTACCAAGGCCCGGCCCGAAAATTTCTTAAAATTTCGGGCCGGGCCGGGTCGGGCCGGCGCGGGCCTGTTGACAGCCCTAGGTTAATGACTTAATTTCATGCGGTTTTTTCAAGATGCAATGTAAGTTGAAAATATTAGGAGCTTAATATGTTCTTTGGTTTACTACTGTACCATTAGTGGGCCAAGCATCCCATGGGCCTAACCAGCTCACCCTGGCCAAATGGGCCTAAAGACATTTTGAGTGGGCTACTGAACAAAGCTATTTAATTAGGAACTCGGCTCGACAATTCGCACATGGACTTTATTATTATTATTATTAATGGGGGTAGAATCGAGCTAACAAGTTTGCCCGACCTATAAGCCCTGTCGGCCGGAGTTGATCACGTCAGTTCTGGGTTTATCTCCTAAAGGCTGGAACTATTCCACTTCAATTGCCTTCCTCTTTTGAAAAGAAGCTGGAAGATGATGATTCCTCCAACTCCCGCACCAACGTCGTGCGCTGCCGATCTTGACGAGGATAAAACCGGAATTTCAAAATCCTAGTGAGGGCGAAATTAGAAGAAAAAATCACTAGCATTCTGAAAATGTTCAAAGCTTAAATTACGTAGAACTTACATTGGGGCAAGGGAATGTTGGAAATATTAGCTTCGGCTTACACGCCAGTGAATTTTCTTGCAAAACACTTTCATTTTGACGCAATGGCTTTTAGAGAGGCCCAAAGCTCATTAGAATATGGATTTTATCTCACCCATTTTCGACTCGTTTTTGGCCCGTGGTCTACAGCTTTCCAAGCACCACTTATAAATAAGCCTCATTATATTAGTTTATATTTTATTTTTGATATTTTAGATTCCTTATTTTTATGGTAAGGAAAAAAAAACGCAAAAAATGTGAAAACTATTTGGAACGCCGCCCATTGCCGCCCGCCCCCCCCCCATCCGCCTGCCACCCGCAGCCGCTGCTGCCGACTGCCACCATGCGAACTGTATATTCACAGCTGCCCATGTCCGCCAATCTGACGAGAAATATCTGGCCGTCCTCTTTAGCCCCTCCATGAACTTGTACCGGAAATGTGGGGTCACATACTTGAGATCTTTCGCATCCAGACCGAACCCTTCGGTGTCTCCCATGCATGAGAACACGTTGCTGATGAGGCGGAAGTCTGTCCATGAAGGGGCGGCGGAGCACCAATAAAGAAGGCCGTGTCACCTAAAGAAGCAATCGGTCTCGAGCACACTTGCGGCAACTCTGCCTCTACCGATAAACATTATTCTTTGCACAGGGTCTCCCTCTCTCATGATTGGTTCTTTTTTGGGTTTGACAATGGAAAACTTCAGTGAATAAACTTACGAAAACCAGTTCTGCTTAATGTCACAGGGTACAAACAGTATCTCACTTTTTGACCTTGGAGAAGAGAAGGGGCTTGACACGATCACAAAAATGGTCGACAATGAGATCACCCAAGTCATGGAAGAGAGGTACCTGCAAATGGAATTTGAAAAAACAGCTTCCATGTATAGGTCAAATCATTCTGCAGCTGAGACTGATCAAAACCATTCTTAAAGTTCATGTTGCCCCGTTTCCTTTTACCCTTCGGAAAACCATCAGCATTTTATGGGAGGGGTAACAGCGAAACAGCATATAACTACTACGCCGCCATCTGCCGCCGTCCCCCCCTCCAACCACCTCCCACTGCAACCAACCTCTGCCCACTTGGGTGCCATTGGCGACAGAGGCAAGAGGCGGCAATGGCTGGCGGTGGGGAGCAGTGTCGAGCGGCAGCTGGCAGAGAGCGGCGGGTAATGATAAAAAATTAATTCAAAAGTTTAAATTTTTAGAATAATTAAAAAATTCAATTGCATGAAGTTGTTTTAGCAATATTATTTTTAAATAAATTATAAGGAACAATATTGCATGATTAAGTTAGTATATAAGTATTTAAATAATACATGTCAAGTCGGGTGCGGGTCGTTAAATTGTATTGTATGAAAATGAGTCATTATGAGTTGGACCATATTCAATCCGACCCAAACTCAACCCGCCCACTCATTTAACGCCTCTAGCTGCAAGTCAAACTTTTCTCGCTAATGAAAAACAAATTGGTTCAAGAGCTCACTCAGTTCTACGATAGAACGGGAGATTCAACTTTGCACTCCAATTTTTCTCTCTAAAAAGTCCGAAGCTTTCGATGCATTTGGTAAAGTGTGTTTACCCTATAAAAAAAATTCATGGAAAGTGAATTAAAATTCCGTTTGTTTCACAAAAATAACTTCCTGAAAAACATTTTCGAATTTTCTAGCATTTGATTCGTGAAAAATAAGTTAATCTAGGAAAATATTTTTCACATTAAAAAAATCAAAATTGGGGAAAATGTATTCCTCATTTTGAAAAGAAGAAAATATTTTCCTTATCTTTACTTCCTCATTTCTTTCACACTTCCTTCTTCATAATATTTTGTACTTTTTTAATTTAATTTTTAAAAAATCAAAAATATTCTTTTTTATTTATTTTATTTTTTCTCCTCCTTCCTCTTGCTTCCTTCCTCCTCAGCTTGCTTCCTTCGCCTGCTGCTCCTTCCTCTACTGATCACGGACCTTGGCGATAGCGGCTACTTGGCGATCGGCCATGACATGCAAGGCAGCGAACTCGAGGCTTGGCGACATGAGGCTCAGCCTCCCCAGATCTGGCTCAACCTCGAGTGAGTGAGGCTTGGTCTCGCTCGAGATAGAGCTTGGCCTATGATTTGTCGCTAGTCGCCGTCGTAGCTGGATATCGACTGAGAAGAAATTAAAGAAGGAAAAGGGGGGATTTTTTTTTAAGAAAGTAATTAAAATAAAAAATAATTAAAAAGGAAATTTTCAAATAAGAGCTCAAAGTGCTTTCATTTTTTCAAATAAAGACCTCAAGTGAACCTTCTTTTAAATAAGGGCCTGAAATGCATAGAATGTTTCAAATAAGAGCCTATAGTGGCCATAGAGTTTTTTTTTTAAAGGGCTTGGCCTAAAGGGCATTTTTTTCCATTTCTTCATTTGATATTTTTTTCTTTATTTTTAAATAATAAAAAACCACGCAACGCAAGAGGTCCTTCTCGCATGTGTTCATCGGCCTACCACTGGTGGGGGGTCGATGGCCAAAGACAAGGGCCTACTAGCCCTCGCCAAAATCAAGAGAGGGCTCGACCCTCTCCCTGTTTTGGTGAGGGCCTATTGTCCCTCATCTCTGGTTGGTGGGAATCACGAGCCCTCGTCGAGGCGTCGGCATTCGCCACCTACCATTCCTGCTTATGGTGCAACCCTCCGCCTTTGTGTGTGTTGTTGGTTTTAAGACTAATAAAAAAAAGAAAAAAAATTAAATTAAAACATAACGAAAATGCCCTTGAAATTCAGATAATTTTTTAAGATTTCATGTATATTTCGGGCTTTATTTGAGATAAGATTTACTTCATACCCTTGTTTAAGAAAAATTGAGAACAGCTCGGGTCCTTATTTGAAATAAGGTTCACTTTGAGCTCTTATTTGAGAAAATAAGAGAATTTTGGGCCCTTAGTTGGAATTTTTTCTTAAAAAATCGAATTATTTAATAATTATTTTTAGGAAAATCAATTCCTTCACAAACAATAAATATTGTTTTCCAGTTCATTTTTAAATCTTAGCCAAGCACCGAAAAATATCTTTATTTTTGTGGAAAATGACTTTCCGAAAACATCGTATTTCTTGCAAAAACAAACGGAACCTAGTATATGCTCAAGATTTTTTTTTTACATATATCATTTGGTTTTTGTGCTTTTTCAAATGCTCAACCTTTTTGGGTATCCTTTTTAATTGCTTGGATGCCTTGATGCTTTTCTACTGATTAGTGGAGTTAGAAATTAGGAGGAAAACACACCAAGAAGACTCGTGTTCCTTGTTTTGTGACCTAATGCCCGGAGATCGAGAGTTCGAGAGCAGAGATAAGAACTATCCTGTCCCAAGTTTGGCGTCGTCCTTCAGATGGGATAAATCTGCATAAAAAGCTTGTTAATCCTAGGCTATTAGGCTATGGGGTGGGATAGATTCAGACTGGATAAAACTACTATAAAATCTTCAATGAAAAAACAAAGCCGAAGGAACATGAGGTTCCTATTCCTTAGCACCGGCGTCACAATCGATATAAACGGTGGCATAGCTGGCGATCATCGCAGGTCACGATTGGCAAGCGACCCAAGGCGGTGGTCGTGATGCCCGAGATCTGCCCTCCCAACCACCCCCCTCTCTCTCTCTCTCGATCACGAACCTATATATGAGGATGCGCGCAATCACCGCAAGGGTCATTGCCTCAAGTGATCACTTACTATTGGTCATACTCCCAAGGCAACCACCACAGCCGATGACTTCCAGCCTCCTCCTCCTCCTCTCTCTGTCTCTCTCTTTCTCTTTGGCCACTATGGCAAAGGTGAGAGGTGACCATTGAGGTGGTGGTCACCCTCGTCAATAGCGGCCGTCGCCGTAATGGTTATATTTGCCAAGATTGTCATGCGACATGATTTTTTCTTTTTTTAATCTCCAAAACAATGCAGTAGAGGGCATAATCTTGGTTGGACAGAGCCCATAATTTTTCCTGGGGTTGGATCAAAATAGGCTGTACACGTATTGCATCATAGATTCATAGTACGCGAAACAAAGCATGAAGACACCATAACATCGCCACTTGAAAGTGGAGAATAAGGATGGGGGCATGTTGAGAGACCGGGGATGGTGCGTTGCTGTTGTCTGCACGCGATGTTTGTCGGCTCAGCCCGCACGAACCTTACATTAGGTGGGTCCCATGTGAGGCTTGCTTCATCTGATGATCCGTAATGAATCGAATTCTCATGCACCATAATTCCTCTGTGTCCGATGTGAGACCCGCTTTAGATTAGAGGGGCAGGGGGATTATTGCCTATCCTCGATGTATGTCGGCTAAGCTCACCCGACTTAGATTAGGTGGATACAAGTGATGCCGCTCCATCTGATAATCGATCTGGAATCAAACTCTTACACATTAGAGGTAATCGATTCCGATCCAATCCTATTTCCAGGTGATTCATTGGAACTAATAACATGACCAAAAAAAAAAAAGAAACAGACTAGCGTTAAAGTCAATATACGATCGTGCAAAAAAATGGAATCATACATGTTTCGTCACATGTTAGACTCTTGGACAGGGAGTTCGAAGTAAACATAATAGCCACCTAGAGAAACATACGCAAGATGATTCTAGAGAAGAAATATTCAAGCATAAAAATTATTGATGTTTGATTTCTGCTTCCGCCAACTATATACTTGCAGCGTAGTTTCTCTTGGTAAGAGTCTAAGGGCATGTTCTCCATTGATTCTATCCCGTCAAACATATCAACTTTAAGGTTACTTTTAAAAATTTTAAAAAAAAGATTATGTAGTCGATCCTATGTGTGTTCGCATAAATCAAGATGAAGGAATTAGACAAACCCGAATCAAGTGTAGACGAATGGTTGATTGAATGATTAATCCGAACCCGACGAATTCACGTCGTGTCCTTAAGACGAATTTGTCCCCTCCACCGGCACCCAAGGTTGTGTGGACAATCGCCTCCCAGGATAGAACGGACCACACTTTCGTCGAAGCGGTACTTCCTCAACGAAATTCTTTGAACGCAACTTTGGGAATTATCGCACAGATGAGAGTGAGTGATGGATGAATTTTTCGGAAAACAGAAATGAGTGCTCGTATCTTCTACGAAAAAATCAGAGTGCATATATATATGTCCAATCGAAGAGTCACGAATTCATGGTTATTGGAGTTCAGTTATTACCGAATCAACACCTTCGTACGGTGTTTCGGTTAATGACGAATCAACGCATTTATTCGGTAATTAACGAACACGAACCGATGGCTTGAAGATAGATTACTAATAGACAACATCCGAAAATTAATTAAAAAAAATTCAACGGATATGTCAATTAAAAAAAAATTAAATCGATGGGCTTAACCCGGACCCCGATCCGGCCGTCGGACGGCGGCGGCGGCGCGCGGACCGGTCCGACTTTGTCCAAGACCTCTCTCCTCCACAAAAGTGAGGTGCCCCTTGGGGCCCAAACCCATTAGAAAGGTTCCACTATTTAAACCCATTTCTCATCTATCTTCTATCCCATGTGGGACTATTTCTCCCACAACTCTCATTCATATTTTATGGGATTTTTCCTCACAAATCCCAACAGATTCAACCAGTCCAATCCGATTTTATGCCTTTAGAATCGAAAATCGGATTGCCCGACGTCCGGCTCCAATTTTAAGAATAGCGAACTAAACCGCCGTCCTATAAAATCGAAAATTGGATCACCGATCCCGATTCAAACCGATCTATTCGATTTGCTCGCTCTTAACATGCACCATAATCATTCGGAGGGAGCATGGTTGCGAGGGGAAAGCGATTGGCGTCCCATCAAATGGTGGTCCTCGTGCACTTGCATTGTCTGTTTACATGGGGCTCGAAGTCGACAGGGACGTGTGAACTGCTGCGAGCCTTCACAGGAAAGGTTGATACGGCTCATTTTGGAGTTAACTTTTACAGGCGCCCATGTGACTGCACACGAGCACTTTTGCCGAAGATTCCTCCTGATGTTGTTTTCATATAGCTGGAGCTTCTTTGTTTGTTTGCTTGTTTTTTTTTAATAATCGAGGTGTCCGGGCCAGTTTGCGAGCATCTCGACTATTCCTCGGGGGAGACTAACATAACAACCCGCCGCCATGGCCCTCCATTTAAATCACAGGTGCTCAGCTAAGGAATCGACCTGGAATTGATGCGCCTAACCATACAATCCCAAATTCGCCCTAACCAACTGAGCCATCCATGGGTAGGTATCGGAGCTTCTTTGTTGAGCACCATTATTACCCACAAAAAAAAAAACCTTGTTTGCTTTTGGATCACTTGCCCTTTTGGCATCCCGCCTCTCTTTGCATTGAAATTTCTAATATTGATAAAGTATGATGGCCCGCAAGAGACGAGTGTCGTTAAAATAGATTGATTCAGGGGCAAATCAATTTGAAAGAGTTAACGTTTTTCGAGACTGGATTCAAAGAGTGGCATGGAATAGGAGTGCACCGACGGTTGAAAATTGAGACATACCATGTATACATGTTGTGTGAAAAAATTACCCAATATTTTGAAATTTCACGTAAAATATTTTGAATTAAATTAATAAAATTAAAAATTTTAAGATTGAATCGACGCTGGCAAAAGCAAGAGATTTCGAATTATTCCGACAATTTTCCCTGGGTTGCGTCGAGATCGGAGATGGAAATGATGCATTTCTCCCTCGGCCACGTAATAATAAGAAACGAGGGAGTTGAATGCCACGTGGAAAACACGCATGACGGGCGGGGGTAGTAGACAGAGTCAAATAATGGGGAATTATTTCCGTCGAGTCGAGATCGAGCGGACATCATGGTACTGCGCGAATGAGTGCGCAATTTGTTGCGGTCAATTTGGGGAAATCCAATTGGTCTTTGACGAAATTTCAAGTGTTCCGAAAATTATCAAAGGAGAGGAGTGGGCTTCCTCGTAAGGCCGGTTAATCATCTTTAAGCACATGTCTAAAGGAAAAAAGACGAGAGAAACCTGCGTGTAGATTTCGCCAACCCGAGCTAATCACGTCAAGCGATGTCAAAGTTAGTCCAAATAATGCGTGCTTAACGAAACCCATTTATAATTTCTGCAAACTACTTTGTCATCCATTCGGAAAACTGTTTCAAGAGAAATTATTTTTTGAATTTCTCATTATTTGAACGGTTGAAAAACTAATTGATTCACGAAAAAAAACGTTTTCGATAAGGATGAGCGGGTTGGGTTCTATCTGAAATATGAACATCTACCCGTGGAAATCCGTTCATTATTTTTTGAAACACATAACATGTCATGCATACCTTAAACTTCTTCGTATCACAAGTTTCAAGATTGGTTCCAACATGTACCTAGGTCCAAACTTCTATTCTTAATTGAATGATTGCGTTGAATTATCGGATATAATGACCATCATTTGCTGCTACAATTCACTAACCATAAACTCAGTTTAACTACGCGGAGAACATGAAATATTAACAAAGTAAAAGGCTTAATCATGGATATAATCAAAAATGAAAACTCAACGGACGTCATGCATTACTGCAAGATCGCTCAAAGCATAAAAGAAGAAAAACACAATGATTTGCTTCAGGTTCCAAGTTTTAGGTTCCATGAGGTGGAATCAGTTCATACATGTCGAAACCTTTCCTAATTTTGAAATTTAAAACTTACCATGCACGTCATGAAATTTGAAACCTACTATTTTCTATGGATTCTACCCACAACGCCACTGACCCTTTAGTTTCTGATGACCAAAGACGATAAATTTAGATTAAGTACAAACGACTTCTCCTCTCTAGAAGAAGTAAATTACTCCCCTAAAATACCAAACTAACAAAATTAATCATTTTCCTTGAAAACGTAAAAATATATTTTCTTTTATCGAGAAATTTTCGGTTAAAGAAACGCATTTCTAGAATTCAATTGGAAAACCCTTTTGATCAAAGCTCGCTCTCATCAATGCCAAGAAACTTGAGATCTCCAATTCCCTATATCGCTTTGCTCATCTACACGCTTCCATTATTGCATCGTCAGATTGTATACGTGAACTTTCACATTTTCCACACTAAAATTTTGAGATTTCAAGTCTCAAATATTTTCCCCAGATTTTGGCAGCAATTCCTTCCCATTACGTAATAATTCAAATATTTGGTCATTAGATGATTTTATTTTAATCTTTCAACTCTGAAAATAATTTTCTCTACATTTTGCAAAATTTTTTACTGCATTGTGACAATTCATTACTCTTCCCTATTATATCATCAATATATCAAAACAGATCAATTCTGTATGATTGTATATTTTACAGCAATCGTAACATACAAAATGAAAAAATTCACGAAATATAATGAAATTTTCTCTCATTTCGATCGATATGTAAATTTATTAATGTGATCGCTTCATTTTACACTAAGGATAGTAAAAAAAAATAGCTACATATAGAAAGGTTGCCCAAAGAGGGAAACCCCATCGTACCCCCCTACGAATAATACGCTCCCTTATTCCAATAATTCGCACAACCCAACATTAAATTCCTACTTAAAACTTAATGAAAAAGGAAATAATAAATACATAATTTTTAAGTAGTGAGAATAAGAGCAGCTCATTTTGACCTTTTCCGTTCCGCTTCAGCGCTGCAGCGCGTGATTCTGCTGCACCCGCGAGAGTAGGGGTTGGCCGCAGCGCCGGCGCGGCAGTTGTAGTACGACGCGCCGCGCCTGGAGCAAGGGGGACCGTGTTCCGCCCAGGCGCGCCGTCAGTAGATGATGAAGCGCGTCGCCGCCAGGATCTGCGCCAGGTTCGTCTCCGAGTCCATCGCCCAGCTCATTCCCCCCACTCCCCGTCGCTCCGCCAGCGGCCAAGCACTCGGCGATCGAGCCCGGCACTCGCCGGCGGAGTTACGGCATGACGGCGGCGAAATCCAGGGGCGAGGAGGCCGACGCGCCGGGCGACGAACAGGGCAGGCCAGACGGCTAGGATGAAGAAGCCTTGGAACAGCTGGCCGGAGCCGGTCCTTTTTCTCATTCTTTGCTGTAGTTTTCTCCGAGTTTGCAGGTTTTTTGTGGGTGGTTGCAGCAGGGAAGGAAGAGGAAATTGAGGGAGGGAAAATGAGAAAGAGTCTGGAGACTACGGAATTTAAAGAAAGGTGACGACTGGTGTACATGTGCCCTGGGTTGAGTGTTTATTTACAGGCGTTACCACGACCTTGACTTTATGTGATCCTTTTCTTTATCTTTTTGTTTTCTTTTTTCTCTCCCAACTCATTGAGAAGGGTTGACGTTAGAATTACGCAATATTTCAGAAAAATAAAAATAGAGATCCTTGTCCTTGAGCCCTTTGAACATATTTAACATAGGATAGTTTAAAACAACACCAAAGATATTAGTGCATTAAAACTATAAAATTTCACTAATTAATTGTTGACAAGTGTTCAGTGAAACATTCTATGATTCGAATCAATTATAATAGCAATAAAAAGCAAGATATACGATTGCATAACAAGACTTACATATCA
>JAGVVM010009553.1:0-14663 GCA_019149425.1 Psidium friedrichsthalianum
CCCCCCCCCCCCCCCCCCCTTTCCCCCCTTTCCCTCTCCCCCCCTCCTCTTTTCTTCTTCCCTTCCCCCCCCCCCCCCCCTTCATCCCCCCCCCCCCTCCTCCCCCCCTTCCCCCCCTTCCCTCTCCCCCCCTTCTTCGCTCCTTATTGTGTGTGTGTTGGACCACTGAAGAGTGAGATATGAATCAATTTGGTTCCATAATTATTTCTACATATAATAGTCACTTATTCACTGAAAAGTATGTAGAAATTCTTGGACTTAAAAAAGAAATCATGTTCCATTCTTTCCGGACTATGTCATATTAAGATTATTGCTTGAAAACTCTCGGATTTTTATTGGCCTAATTTTCTTAAAAAAAATCCAACTTTAAGTTTAGTTTCAAATCTGGCTCAAACATTTTTTCTTATCTCGAAAACAAAAACTTCCAAACTTTAGGTTAGTTCTAAATCTACTCCTAATTTTTTTTTACTCAGAAAAATCCACAACTTTAAGGTCTAGTCCCAATTCTATCCCAAACTTTTTTAAGAGAAAAATCACCAAATTTTATTTTAATATCAAAATCTAACCCCATGAGCCCTCTGTCCAAAATTACCAATAAGTCATCCTTAATTTTCGTATCTTAGAACGGTTTCATTTTGGAAAATTTCAATAGTTTTTACTGGTTGGACTGCTATTGATGTGAAAATCCGTAACTATCGCCCCATTACTTTGCTGATGTGGATTTGATTATGACATGGAATGCCACTTCAAGCTGAGACTGGATCCTAGGGTAGATTTGATAATAAATTGAAAGTTGGTGAATTTTTTTTATATAAAATGAAAAATTTAATATAGATTTGTGACCGGTCCTAAAGTCGAGGTTTCTTCTTAGATTAAAAAAAATCCAAAAACAGATTCGGGGCTAAAAAAAAGAAAGTTTGAAATTATTTTTGAGACAAACAAAAAAAAATTTGGGCGTAGATTTGATGGTGAACCTAAAGTGGAAATAGTTTTGGGAGAATTAGGCCGATTTTATTAAATATACTTTGCAAATAATTGTCTTCGGAATGCTCGTGTGGCAATTCGTTTTTAAAAGTAGGACGACTTCTTGAACTTCATGACAAAGTGCAGGCATTGTTACATTTCTTATTCTTGTAATTTGCCTGCATAACCGCCAGACTACTTGCAGCATTAATTAAGTTCATCTGATAATTTCCGGTTAATCAAACACCATAAATTTCCTACCTGATCATGACAATAACATAATTTCCGGTTGCGTCGAGATTAGATTTTGCACATTTGGACTGGTTCACTTCCCCCGACGATCTAAACGGCACATTTTCCCCCACATTATCTTGGTACATTCGGGATTTTACTCCTAAAAGCATTTCCTTATAGGTAAAGGAAGCTATTATCGTAAATTTTTTTAAAAAATATTTTTGTTGCAATGCTATGTTCCTTTTCACTTGCGATCAAATCCTTGACAACTTAATTGATCTTTCTACGACATTAAAGATTTTTTTTTAGTAGTGATAATCTTTTTCCTGCTCATGAGTATTTATCTGTTGGTCAATATTTGCTGCACAGAATTACGTTGTTTATTCTTCTTTTCATATTTAAGGAACCTCGTTCAGACTGAATTGGCATTTCATTTCAGTACATTTGACGGCCAACGATGATGTGGCGTCGCCGGCGCTAACGTAGATATTTTAATTTTTTTTTATTATCCTTTTCGAGTTTTTAATCATTTTTTGTAGTTTTTTTTTCTGTCTTTGTAGTTGTTAGAGCCGCAAGAGTCTAGCAGCCATGAGCGAGGGCCTACGGAGCCATCACCGAAGTGAACCCTTGCCCAACTGTGCGGGCAATATAACCTGAAGATGAACCCTCTAAAGGGCTTCTTGGAGTATCGTCAGGAACAACTCTTCGGCTCATAGTACGAAAAAGAATAGGATTAGGGTGTATCCCGCAAAACAAAAGACATACTAGGATGCCTAATACTACTAATATCAAGGAATGAGAGGCTTTCAAGGTGGATGGCCTTATAGTTAGGATTCTCGCCAATAGATAAGGAAAAAGCGCGGATTAGAATACCCCTTTTCCATAAATGCCACACCAGAATATGGAGTGGATATGCAAATAGAGGCCATGAGGCATGATATCTAAGAGGTTTTTCCGCCAATAAATGAGGGCCGTTGAGTTAAGTTCTTAACAAACAGAACTTCAATATGTTACATCCCAACCAGTCTTTGCATGTGGAAGCAGCTCAAACAAAAAAAGAAGAGTCTAGTCTGAATTTATGCCCATCCCACCGTTTGCTGCTAGGTTCGGGGATGAAGCCCGCCGAGGGCGCCGCTATGCCGGCAGTTCAGTCCATTTGAAGGCTCACAGCACAGCATAAAAAGTACATCGTCTGTACGTGGAGTGAACGGCAATTTTTTGGCGTTATTTTAACAAATAGTCTGTAGGATAAGTGAGGATGTTTTTCGAGTCTGTTGTTACTTGGAGCACTGTAAATTTGGTGATATGAATAGGTCAACCGGTTTAAAGCATGAAAGGATAGTGGTAACATTACATTACATTGCACTGTCTGAATTGAAAGACTAGTTCTTAACTTGTGAAAACAATATCATTCTGGACGTAGTACAAAAGACTGGAAGCTTGTTATTCCATGTGGTCTTTAGGTTGCGCACACTATTTGTTTAAAATTAAGGCAACGTGAAAATCTTCATCACTCCAATTTAAGATCGATGGACTCCTTCGACGCCGTAGTAGATAGTTTGGTTCTGGAGGTTGGCCGGGGTTTTATCTTCCTCCTCCACCTCCTCCGCCACCGAGCCGCTTCCGACGCCCACCCCTTTGCCAGCACCGGCACCGGTCCCCACTCCAACTCCGACCCCGATCCCGATTCCAACTCCAAACCCTCCGCCTCCACCAACGCCATGGCCACCTCCAAGTCCACCTCCGGCACCTCCCCCACCTCCGGCGCCACCGCCTAAACCTCCTCCGGCTCCACCTCCTACTCCACCACCTGCACCAAAGCCCCCACCATGGCCTGATCCTCCACCTAAACCACCGCCACCTCCTCCTCCGGCTCCTCCTCCACCTCCAACACCTCCGCCGGCACCACCTCCTACGCCGCCGCCGGCACCAAATCCACCCCCATGTCCTGATCCTCCACCGACGCCACCACCACCTCCTCCGCCTCCTCCTCCGCCTCCACCAGCACCTCCTCCAATGCCTCCTGCACCGCCACCTACACCTCCTCCAGCACCAAAGCCTCCTCCATGGCCTGAAACCCCCACCAACACCTCCACCTCCACCGGAACCGCCTCCTCCTCCACCACCTCCAGCTCCAATGCCGCCTCCAGCTCCGCCACCTACACCACCCCCTGCCCCAAAACCTCCCCATGACCGGACCCACCACCAACGCCTCCTCCACCTCCACCACCAAGACCGCCACCACCTCCGACACCACCACCAGCACCTCCTCCCGCTCCGCCACCGGCACCGCCCCCAGCTCCAAAGCCACCTCCTTTTCCAGCACCACCTCCAGCACCTCCGCCTCCACCGCCACCAAAACCGCCACCACCACCTACACCACCTCCCACGCCGCCTCCAACGCCACCCCCAGCTCCGAATCCTCCTCCAACTCCTCCACCTCCCCCTCCACCAAATCCACCGCCTCCTCCAGCGCCACCTCCCCGACCAGATCCGCCACGACCACCGAATCTGCCGCCGCAGCGTCTCCGTCCCCATCGACAGTCATCGTCATTCCCGAACCTGGTCTTGTCAACCTTGTTGTCACCGAGAGCAAGCGCACTCAAATGGAGCACGATGCATGAAACGAGAAGAACCACGGAGAGCCATTTGCTGGAGACCCTCATGGCTTTGGACACCAAAAGAGAGACAGAGACAGAGTGTTCGTAAGTGAGAGAGAGAGATATTTAGTAGCTGACTAAGCTTGCTATTGTTAGGTAATCCACGCTGGTATTTATA
Organism: Psidium friedrichsthalianum; assembly: GCA_019149425.1. Classification (NCBI taxonomy): domain Eukaryota; kingdom Viridiplantae; phylum Streptophyta; class Magnoliopsida; order Myrtales; family Myrtaceae; genus Psidium; species Psidium friedrichsthalianum. The sequence continues at coordinate 3,976 of JAGVVM010009553.1, forward strand.
TAGGTTTCATCCACTAGCTAGCAAAGCAAATTTCTCCACTGTCCCTGCTTGCTGCCTCCTAAACATCCAATAAATGACTGCATGTTCAGCACTTCATGTGCCGCGTGGAACCGTTGGGCGATCGGCCCGCACATTAAATGGAAACAAAGGTCATAGTTTGACTTTCGACATGTACCCATGGATGGGAGTCACCAACTTGACTGTCAGGCCACTAAATTTGCATGTTCTTTTACACAGGAAATAGCAGAAAATTAGCAAGAGAAGCTAAAGAGGATTTCAGAGGTAGGTAGGGCTTTCAATTGATAGGCCTGCTCCTTGTTAAACAGAATGAACGAGCTTGGATCTTCACAAACACAAAAATAAAATCCGCGTATTATTATTCATGTCGTATTCACAGAGCCACGTAAAGCACCGAAAAAAAAAATCATGCATGCAGCTGCTTGTCTTGTTCGTAACGCTCGATCATATCAGCGTCGAAGTGGGATTTTCTGTCTGAATCCCATTTTTTTTTCCTATTCGGATGATCATTATCAAGAAAAATTTATTGACATTGTATAGTTGAAACAGCGGACAACTTAATTGCTCCCACGTAATCATTGAAGGCAGTCAACCCTTGCAGCCGACACTCGAAGATGTAGCTACTTGTAACCCTTGAAACAATCAACCGTTGCTCGGTCAGTTTCTTTTGGAAAGTAATGCCGCGTTCGTTTCGGAAAAATTTTCATGATAAAAAAAATGCTTTTTGTAGAAATTTCAAGAGAAATGAATAGTTTTTTATTTGTTTGGCGATATGTTGAAAATTGTTTGGACATCATTTATAAAATTATTTCAATCCTGTAAATTACTTTGAAGTTTGTCTAACTGATTAACGTCTGAATTGACGGATCCAACAGCATGCCTTTCGATTTGTAGTCCTGGACAAGCTTGGATCTCAAAAAACAAACATATGAAAAAACAAAATCGACTTTTTTTTTGTTTCTTTTTGTCACAATTTCCCTAGCAGTACCTAAACTAAACATTCCATTGTTGGTTCTAGCGTAGATTACTCTATCTTCACATGATACATTAGGATAAATTGTGCTGCAAAGAGTTGCTTGAGTAGCTGCTACAGCAAGTAGTCACAGAACAACGAGTTCCTCGTTCATGTAGTATTAAGAACTGACATGTAAAGTCTAGTGCTTGATCAAAAGATTGCGAGTTTCTTCATTGTTCACCTTTGCGTCAATATTCACTTTCTCTTCTATCGAGCACAGAAGATGAACGGAAATGAGAATCAAACGGTCATAGCGCAGAAGAACTGAGAATAGATTCACGATGTAAAGGATTGATGGAGTTTCATAGCTTATCTTTTAAACCGGTGGGGGAGAGAGAATCGAGAACAAGCCGTTGAACGCCAATAAAGAAGAGCTGCTGAACCTCCGACGAAGACGTCGGGCGATCCTTGAAGAAGGGTTAAGAAGAGTGAATGAACACCGATGAAGAAGAGCTGCTGAACCTTCGACGGAGACGTTGAGCGATCCTTGAAGAAGGGTTAAGAGAAGTGGATGAAGGGTGCACCTTTACGAAGGCGAAAAAGTAAGTGAGCCTCGGCAAAGAAAAGTGAATAGTTTGTTAAGAAGTTTGGGAAATGTTTTTCCCTCTAGCGAACTCATTTTTCTGAATATTTTCTTTTTACCGCAAATAATTTTTCGTTAACTCGTCACTTTCAAGAAATCAAACTAATGAAAGTCCAAAAAACTTATTCACAAAAAACATTTCGCTCAAACAAATGTATCATAAGAATCGTTCGGTTTTCATTTCCAATCTCGAAGAGCCAATGAATTCGCCTAGTAGAATTAGCTAAACCTGTGTCATCATCGTATGGTTGACAAAGTCTACTAACAAACAAAAATGATGATTTTTTTTGGGGGGTCAGACAAAGATGACAAAATTAAAGGGTTTATTTATTATCACGGCCCAAAAAGGGTCTAATTATTATTAGATCGGATTTTTCTTTGCTCTAAGGCCACAGATGCAAATTGCCATGCAAGCAATGTTGGGCAAATTCTTCACATGTTTCTTTCGTTACAGATTGTCATCAGGCTCAAAGAAAATTATAAAAAAAAAATTCAACGTATGATGTGACAAGTTTTAAGTATTACTGCTTATGTGCCTCATGCCCTATGAAAAGACAATTCAAAAAAAAAAAAAGCATTATGCTTTTGACAAATGACTGGGGGATAAGCGCCATAGAAATTCTAAAACTTTAAAAAAACATGCAATCAAATTCTAAAATTTATCACGAAAGTGCAAAAAAAAAATCTTAAAACTGTCAAAAAATAAAGTCAACGAAAAGACTTAATTTCTACAATTTGACAAATTTTAAGATTTGATTACACTTTTCAAAAATTTTAGGACTTAATTGTATTTTTTGAAAATTTTAATACTTAATTGCACTTTCGTGATAAGTTTCAAGACTCCTAGTGCACTTATATGTATAATTGGTAACCAATTCCAAAACCTGAACCAATGATAAACGCGAGTTACCAAAAACGGAACATACAGAAACATGGACAAAAGTTAAGAAAACGGACCAAAAACAATGCAAAAAACAAATAAAAAAAGCAAGAGATTCAGGAGATCGTTCTGATGAAAGAGAATTCGACTCAGCCAATTTTAAAGCATACTAGAAAATTTATATGGCTCGAGTAAAGCCTGAGTAACATCTCTAGCAGTTACCGAATATACTGTCAGCTCCTTCTAGTTCCTAGCGGATCGACACCTTTATGATCAATGATGGAACTCGATTCGATTCACTCTTTTGTTGGGATCAAGTGGGATGACCGGACAGCCCTACCGCAGAGGAGAGCATTGCTAGGAATTGGATACTCGTCCCTCCAAGAGTTGGCTGGAGAATGGATGCGGAGGTAGAATTGTTGTCCCAGATATTGGCGAGCCCAGTTCTCGGACCGCACGTTCCACATCCCCACATTGTCCAAAGGCATGTAAACAGCGGTCCATGAATTAGGATAGACCTGAAACCAGATCAATGAACAACATCAAAACGGAAGCTGTTCCTTTCTGTTTGATCAAAGCGAAGTATCGGAAGCAAAGTTATCAGATTCTAACTTCCAGACACTCAGATATCCTGTAATCAGTCCACGTAGTCAAACAATGTATGATGATGACATAGATCAGTCTTAGGGAGAAATGAGAGAAAGGCAACACCTGAATACCTGAACAGTACAGCGAGAAATCGTGTCTCTCAGATTGTAACTTAATCTACTCGCAGGTGTCCACTGCCCTCCGTCCATCCTGCCCAATTTCAATGCACAGCATGAAGACAGAGACTTTGAAATTCTCAAATCCATGAAAATTTAAAGAACTTTTTTCTTTCTTTGATAATAATCCAGGGGCGTGGGTGTGAAGACCGGCCTATCCAGAGAATAGTCATTTTTAAGTGCAATGGGCCAATAAACTCACCCCACAACAAAGTAGTTATGGCCATCGATGTGCCAGGACTGCACGGTGTCCTCAACATTCTCAAACACGATCTCCACATAACCTCGGAAATCAGCAGCCATGACTGAAGTCTGGAGGTAAGCAGCACCGCCGGTGGGGCTATCCGGGATGCTCCCTAGTGCGAAGACTCCAGGAATGTTGAAGAAGTCAGCAAGCTGAGAGGAGTATCGGCTGGAACAAAAGAAACGCTATTGACAGCGTATCTCTGCTTCCCATTAATAACCGGAGCAGAGTTTGCGAGTCTGATTGTTTGCGTCGTGTTGATCATTCCATAATGGTAGGAGCCTTGAGGATTAGGCCTCGGTCCACTTGCAGTTAGGTTCCGCCTGATGAGATACATGACCCGGCGAACAGAAAAATGAACGGTCAGTGCTTACACTGTGAAGAAGTACTAGGAAATTTACAGCACAGCATGGCCAATTGGGGTGTGACAAACTAAGCAGCGGTGATAATTATGATAAATTCAATGTTATAGTAATTGATAGATTACCTAATGAAAACACCAACTATACAACGACTAGCAAGAATTCTTGGGGAATTAGTTAGTTTGTGCAGACCAGAAATCCAAGCAAAGAAGGCAATGCCAGGACACACCTGATAGACCTTGCTTGTTCAAGCGACCAGTCAATCTCCACGTCGGCCCGCCGAGAGGTGCGCTGGAGACACTTCCAGCCGTGTTACTATAACGGAGGATCGAGGTAGCGGTCAGCACTTGGGAGGTGAAGCGTGTGGAGACGACAATATGGTAATCTTGTGCGGGTTGATTGCAGGTGACGAGGACAGAGTAGACTGACCCAAGTGTATGTCGAGGGAACTGTAAGTGTTCTGCAATGTGTGGGTCCCCTCGACTTCCACTAGAACCATCTTGTGCCCCTGGATCCTGAAGTTGATGGCAGTCGCAATCCCTACGTTCGATATTCGAAACCTGTATGTCTTCCCTGCCAAAACAAGTTTGGGTTCGGTACGGTATACTTCACACTTACTGCTATCGGAACAAGATAATTTGTCTTGCATATCCAGAGCTCGTCGAAATACCTTGATCCACTCTAAAGGTGTAACTGTTTGATCCGCGGCCATTGATGAGTAGCCCATCAGGGAACGGAAGATCACTGCCACCATCCAATATTGCTCTCAAGTCCTAAAAATTAAGTAACAAAGAAAGCAATAAGCAAAATTTGTCGCCATGTATCCCGCTGCAGGTGAGACATTTGATTCCAAAATTCATACTCTATTTCAACGGCAGAAGCATATGATGATAGTGCGTTTTAACCAACGAAGCGTATGATGATTGTACGATTTAAGCAACGAAGCATATGATGATTGTACGTTTTAAGCAACCTACAGAGTGGTTTTTCATGAACCAATCGCCAGCAAGGATAGTGAAGTCATCGGCAGGAGGTGGAAAAGGCACAGGAATCACTGATCGGCTAAAAATCTTGAAGCCGCCAAAGCCTCCCGCGTCCTTGTGGAAAGCGAGGGAAGGGAAGTAGAAATAACTACCGATCTGATCCTTCACTTGAATGATATAAGTGAAGTTCTGCCCCGGTGGGATTGGGCAGTTTGTGCCATAAACTCCGTCTGCCACGAGTTTCTTTTCTGCTGCACGCCATCCCTGAATATAAAATAGACGAGTGACTACTTAGATAATGTTACGCCAAATGAGCACTTGTGCCGGGCGACATATATTCAAGGTCCAAGCTCAAGCTTTTACTCTTGGAGCTTCTGTCAGTAACACAAATTTACCAAACCCATCTTGTAGGAGTTCGCTGCCAGTTATTTTGATAAAGTTATCAAGGTGGAGAATCGCTTGGTTCAAATTGTCTTCTGATTTTAACTCATTCTACTGAGAAAAAATTGTTTACGGACAGATTGAAGGGAAGTGCTCAATAGTTTGAGTGAAACCATGACTTGGCACATTAAAACATTCACAGTACATCATCAAGCATTACATACTCGGAAAGAAGCATCTTAATAAGGACGTCTTCGCAATAGAAGTAGCCTGTAAATTTCAATATGAAGTTCAGTATCTAACATCTGAAAGTTTAAAAAAAAAATTGATATCTTTAGCACTATGAGAAAAACTTTCAGATGCTCGGTTCTCTAACGAGGCGATAGATCCGACCGATAAATCCATCCCCTGTGAAATGACCCCCTAGAAATGCTTGTATACAATTTTTGCCATCTGCCCAGCTCAAGTACAGAGACTGTATATTGAAGTTAACTATTCTAAACAATGCCAGCTTCAGGATATGACTTTGTGGTCAAGCCCCTTCAGTCAAGGACTATAGTCAAGTAATTGGTCCCAGGATTTGAATGTCAGCCCCGTCTTTCACCGACGAAAATTAAAAAATATTCGGCATACAGCCAACACAGACATGATTAACCTGAGAAAGTATTGCATAGATCGACTCCCAATATGTGAAGGAATTGTAACACTGATGCATACAACTGAAATTATTGAGCACTTGTTTTAAACGCTAACCTCGTTGTAGCGAGACCTGTTAGTTTACCTGATAAACAACCTATGCATCAAGACTAAAATGCGCAAAACACAGCAAAATTCACATAAAAGTCATGAAATACGACAGACGAGTGAAGAAGAAGAAGAAACAAAGGGAGGACTGACCAGGAGATGAGGAAAGGCTCGTCCAAGGAGTTGAAGACATTGATGATCAAGTTATCATTGGTCACGGACACTACCTGAGGCCCTGGAAATTGCCCGTTTATCAAGATGCCCTGCCATGTTTTTAAACAAGAAAAATGGAACAACCTCAGCTTTAACGCACGACCCATCAGCTTCCACCAAGAGAAGCAAAGCCACTGCGCAAATGTAAATGATACCAGAGAGAGAAAAGGGACTCCAAGTGCAAAGAGACCGAAGATTCTCACCTGCTGTTTTACCCCGAGAGGGTATATATCGCCATAAGTGACGTTCCAGTTGTAGAACCTATATGGGTCTTCCCCATTTATGCAGCTCGCTAGTGACAGCAACAGAACCGCCATTGACACCGCCGCACAAGGGCCTCTACAAGCTCCCATTTTTACTCTCCACAAGCCTCCAAACGCGTCGAACGGGACTGACTTCAGCGAAGAACGGAAGAAAAGACAGAAACAGGGGACACGAATCTATGAAGAAACTTACTGATGAAGCAGAAGAGAGATTGTCTCTTTTTATCCACTCTGTTTTGCTGTTATCCTTCTTTTTCCTCTTTTTGCTCAGAAGCTTCGCCCTTTTTTTTCCCTTTGTTTTATTTATTCCTTACAACAGCAATGCAGAGCAGAGAACGGATCCGAGTCCCACCTCCATGAGCTGTAAATTGATCAGAGTCTGAGAATCTGAAAAGAGAGAGGATAGAATTCGCATCCCTCAGCCCTCGAACGAAGTGAAGTAGTGAAATGATGTGACGCCAGAGACCTGACCATAAATTCATTTCCTAGCTTTTATATCGTGCTCCACTGCTTCAGGATTGTTTGGTGCATCATAAATTCATCTTTTTCTTCAGAATTTTATGAGTTGTCACGTACCCAGTTAAAAATTTTACTGAAATCATCTTAAGATATTACAAATATATCTAGGAAATTACTTAAAATTGCTGCAACTTGTCACTTTTTTGGCGTAACACGAAATGGGCGGAACTGAATACGTGCAGTCGAACTTTGGGAAATGAAATGCTGCCTGTTTACCGAGGTTAATCCTGTGTGGGATGGACCGACATTTTTGGTGGTTGTCTGTTCTCTGGCCACGGCATTCAATTTCAATTTTATTATAAGGTCCACGACTGTTTGCTAGCATTCATTACTCCCAAAAAATAACCTACGACTGGTTCGGAAACATATGGTCTTGAAGTGATTACAAGATTTTTTTTCTTGAACAGTAATGAGTTAAGAGTACGTCACTACATTGTAATAAGAAAAACGAGGCTGGCTTAATTAATCTTATATTTCTAACTCTAACGAAGCATATTCTCTCTGCTTATGAAGACTTATTAATGTAATTAGCATCTTATGGAAAAAAATGAAAAAATTATCCAAAAAATCCAATGCTTATTTCACTTTTACCAGTCAATCCTAAACCTTTCTATTGACGAGGCCCGGAGGTGGCTGACAAAGGGAAAAAGGAAAAAGGGAAAGGGAAAGGAAAAAAAAAAGTAAAGAAGGAAATCAGGAAATATTACTAGAAATTATCAACATTAGCGCTAATGTGCCACGTACGATTGCCGTGTCCAAGCCGGCGATTTTTTTTATCAAAATTGACCGAATGTACTCAATCGACAAACCTTGACAAATCCTAGGACGGGTATGTTATCCAACACACAGCTCTCCTGCCATTCACTAGGCACTGCCTTTTAGTCACTAGACTTTTCTTTGAATATCAATGCTGATGCACGGGTTCCATGAAGTAGCAATCGCAGAGCATACGACCAGGACTATCAAAACATATTTTTATCATTTTCGAGAATCATAATAGGCAAAAAGGAAGAAGGAAAAGTGTTTAGAAACTCATAATATAATAGCATACAAGTCTATTGCTGAAGGGCGAACTCCGCTGCCCTCTAATAATGTCTTATATAGGCATTTTGAAAAGGAAACAAACAAGACAACAGAATTGGTGATGCATGCGCATACTCAGAACCATCGTTACAGACTTTCGGCGAATAATAACTTATGATTTATCCGTAAAACTACAATAAATTTAGGGCTTTTTTTAAAATAATTCTCCCGAAAAAACCATCCTTACAGACTTTGGCGAATAGTAACTTATGATTTATCGGTAAAAATATAATAAATTTAGGGCTTTTTTTAATAATTGTCCCGAAAACATAAGGGGTTCATCAACGTCACTCGGGTCCGACCCATGAGATGAAAAAGGAGAAATTTTTCACGGGCCGCGTTCTTTTTTTTTGGGCACCAATCATTGGACTCAAGACGTCTGGCCCGGAAAAAAAAAGTGGAAACTTCCAGGATTGAATTTGCGGATTTGTGGGTACGAATAACGTCTCTGGTCCTTAAGAAAAATGGGCTATTCGTTTTTTCCTATCTTGAGCCCTAAGACGACGGGCCGTTTTTCATCTACTAAAGCGGGCTTGGCTTCTCTCGAGTCATAGAATTTGGGTTTTTTTTGGATTCTGAACTTAGACTAAGCTAGATTCGTGTTTAATAATCAACGTCATTATAGTTAATACCACGTCACTGCTCAGTAGTTGAACAATCCCATGTCATGCTCACTTTCGAAGCGACGGGGGTTTAAGTTTTCCATCAACCATTAAACGAGATTGGCTTCAAACATGACACTAAGAGCTGAACAGCCTGTGCTCATTGGTGGCGACTTCGCACCAACTTCCCAGCTCCCCGTGTCGCCGTTGATGAGCTAGTCACCGAGGGGGACAAGGTCTGTAGGAAGGTCCTCCAGACTTGGTAGAATCTTGGTCATTTCTTGATTGGTGGTGGCGCCGTCGGCAGAAGCAGCGGTCGGTCTATATGTACAGGCCCCTAAGAAACTCGAAAAGAGAAAAGGAAAACCTACCTACGTCTCTCGGTTGCTGCGTAATAACCTTGCTTCCTAATGGCGAATTAAATTACCTGGGCTTAGGTTAGCGAGCCCTAAGTTTGAGTGGCTTCGTTGTTCTCTTGTCAGAACCCAAACCTAAGCTTGCACTTTAATTGGTTGATTTCTATTTATTCTCTGGAAAGAGGAAAAAAAAACTAATGTTACATGGTCGGACCGGTGAAAACCAGTCTGTTTCTAAGTTTTAAGTATTCATGATAGATTCCAGGTTACAAAATTGGAGAACCGATGCTGACGCGTAGTTTTAGGTTCCAATTTGAAACAAGTCTTTGTGTTTTTATTGCTTTATGTCTACGCGTGCATGATCCTGCAGTATTTCATGGCGACCGATGATAAGTGTGTAATCTAGAATCATTATTATGAGCTTCCATTTCTAGTGATAGCCATGACCAAAACTTTTTATTTTGTTAATGTTTCATATTCTTCGAGAGTTTAAATATGAGTGTAAATATCAATGGATTATAACAGCAAATGATGGTAATTAAAAGCATAATTTATTGCAATCGTTCAATTAATAATATTTGTGGAACTTAGGTAGATCTGATCTTGAAATTTTTGATGGGTAGATTTCAGATTTTAGGTGGAACCCAAGCCAACCTTGAAACTGTTCATCCCTAAATTTTTAAAAAAAATGTCATTAAATGATCTTCATCTCGCTATTCGGTCCTTTTGAAAAGATACTCATGTTTTTTTTGGGAAAAATTTCATTGTGGTTTTCAAGTATTCTCATTTTTTCAAATAAAGATTCAAAGTAGACATTGTTTCAAATAAAGGCCTAAAATATTATTTTTATTTCAAAGAAGGGCTTGGCCGAAGGGCCTTTTCATCTTACTCTTTTCTTTTTTTTTCAATTTATTCGTTTTCCATTTTTTTTCCCTCTCCCCTCCCCTCTCCTCCCCTCTCCTCCCCAAGCCATCGTAGGCCTCAAGCAACGACATACCTCACCTGGCAAGTGACCCTCCCCCTCGCCAAGGTGAGGAAAAGCTTGGCCTTGCCTAGGCCGATGTCGAGTAACCTTGCTTAGCGGAGAAAGAAAGAGCTGTAAACTATCCAGGGGACACCACTCCCTTAAACAATGACGAATGACAAGAACTAACAAAGAAATTAACATAAGCGAGGAAAAACCATAACTCCTGTTGCTGAAATTACAATTCTTTCTTTCTACGTGGTGATCAGAAGATGAACCACAAGAAGAACAAGTCATTGAGGGAAACAACAAATGAAAATGTGAAGGCAAAATCCATACCTTAAACGCTCGAGCTGGGTCAGGTGAGGGAATCCCTGGCCATGCGAGGGGAACCCTGACCCTCGCTTGGGTTGGGGTCGGGCCAGGAAGCCCTAGCCAGGTGAGGCTACCCTCGGTGGCCCCAATCTGAGTTCGGCGATGGCTAGTAAAGATAGTGGGAAAAATGCAAAAATGAAAAAAGAAAAAAATAGAAAAAGAAAAGAAAAATAGAAAACAAAATGAAAAAGAAAAAAGAAAAGAAAAAGAAAAGGATAACAGAAAAAAGAAAAAGAAAAACTTGCAAAAATTGAAAGGTGAAAATGTCTTTCGATCAGAACCTTCTTTAAAATAAAAAGGGCAATTCATGCCTTTATTTGAAATAAAGTCCAATTTGGG
>JAGVVM010009554.1:0-13178 GCA_019149425.1 Psidium friedrichsthalianum
ATCTCGTTTGTATATACAGGAGATGGAGTTATACTCGGTGGACACAAAGAAGACCAAGCAAGAATAATATCAGGGTTTCTCTTCGTGAGTTTTATTGTTTTGTTTTGGGTGAGTTCTGTTTGAGAGATTCTAACGTGACACTGGTGGATTTGTTTTGATTGTGATTGGGGACCGAGAAACACTTAAGCCATCAAGCTATTGTAAACTCTGTACTATCTGAATTCGTAGTAAATTTCTTGACGACGAGCTCTTTATGTGAAGTAGGTACCAATATTCAGACCAAACTAATTAAATTTCTAGTGTCCATATTGTTCCTTGTTAATTTCTCTGGTAATTTTTCCCTCATGTTCAATTAAAATTGTAAGATCCGTGAACTCCTGCATTATTCTACGATAGGAAGAGGACTTAATGATTTATTAAATGAGACGCTTCTGACTTACTCTTTCTTAGTACATAATTAAAGCGATAGCCTTTCGAAAATCACAGGAGAGTTCGAAGGGCAAGTCCAGGACAAGTGGCAAATAGACAAATATTTTGCCGACACAAATTCCCTTTTTTTCCTGTTGTTTTCCCTCTTTCCATTAATAAAAGGGACATAAAATCAAAGTGTATTGACTGTCCCAATCTTTTGTCCATTGAGACATTGAGTGCCCAGCATGTTAAGTAAATCACAAACTAGAAAGCATCCGAGGATTTCTCTATTTGATGATGAATTGTAGAACAGTAAAGCTCTCCGAAATGACAGAACCTTGTAAAGTTGTTTAGAGCGTCTCATTCAGAGAGTTGAAAAAGGCTAATCCAATACCCGTGTTCGTTTCATGCGTGCACGTCTTCCACGTTCAAAGATTCAACAATTTCCTCAGCGTTCGTGGACGAGAAGAGCGCCGATATATCAAAGTCCGGATTATTCGGATGCTCGAAAAGCCTCCCAACTCCTCTTGTGGAAGCGCTCTCTCCGTCGAGCATTGTCATGAACAGTTCCTAATGCACCCTACGAATGATAGGAAAAGGATCTAACATTGCCTTTCTTTTTTGCCCATTTTGCACCATCAGATCCAATGAACTAATGACTTTGTTGAAAAACATCCAATGAGCAACGAGAATAAATACTGGTATTATCATTCGTATGACTCATCCGATGCCCCACTTTTGTCTCCCCAGTTAGACCACCCATAAGATGCCTCTATTATTTGTATGGCTCTTTAACAGAAACACGCTTTTTCCGGCCCATTTGAGATTAATAACAAGACAGGGTTGGACCACCGGACCGGACTGAATCGACAAGATTAACCGGCCGACCCCATGGTCTGTTTTGGTCTGGATCATGTGAACAACTGTTGGCCCAGTTGGGAAAAGCGAGGGAACCCGATTTGGCCAACCATTCACATTTTGCAAATCGAAGTGGAAGTTGGGTCAGTGCAAGGGGAAATGCTAACGGCAAAAGACATGGTATCATTATTTGCTTTACAGTTTCACACAACATAATGCAATCCAATTGTGCTCTCAATTCATGCCATATAATGGAGATGAAGATGCTGTGGACCATATATTACAAAACCACAAGCCGATTCCGTGATCGGTCAAATATAGAGATGCAGAGGACTCAATATCACCTATCTGTACTGCAGTCACGCTCCTTCATGTTCCTCGAATTCTTTCAATCTGCACAAACACGTAATACTCTATTTACTGCCCAAGCTATAAGCAATCACAACCTGTGAACCTTCAAGAAAACTTGAATGCCCAGTACCAACTTACTACCTCATTGTAATAACGATCACTGTACCTGTTTGATATAGGCAGGCTTCATAGTCAAACAACATACAGCCTTATGACTTGGTCAATCTTGGTACGACAAACTGGGCACCCGGTTTCTTAGCTTTGATCTTTTCCAAGCAAGACATACAGCCGGCCATGTGCCCACACGGCACACAAGCTCCCTCAACGGGAGCATCCAAACAAACGACGCAGCATGTCTCTTCACTTCCATCTTCTTTGCTCCCGCTAGAGCCAACAGGCGGTACGTCGTTGATTACTGGAGCGGACATGTCAATCGGACTGATGTCGATGGATGGGTATTGAATCGGGCCATCCTCTACAACCTCAATATTTGCCGGAGGAGCTGATGGAGCAGAGATGGAGTTCTCACTGACCCTTCAAAAATTTTGAGGTGGCACGACTATAGGAGCTATTTCATTGCTTGGACCACAGCCATCCTTGGATGGAGCTGTCGTGGCTGCTGCACTCGAATCACCGTGACTAGTAACTTCCGCAGAATCATTCCAACTGGTGGATGCACTTGTCTCAACACCTTGCCAAGAAGGAAAATGTGGTGGCACATCCTGCATAGCCAACTGGACGGAGGCGTTGATTGCCATTGCTAATTCCAGATCTTCTGCGGCAGGCGGTGCGGTTGCCAGAACCGGTGGCTGTGCAGGTCGCAAGAATGCTGGCTGTGTGGCCTGAAATATTCGTAGTTTCAACATAAAAAAATGCATCTTAGAAAAAGAAAGTCCTCAGAAAACATTTATCTTTCACATTGTCTGATTTAAATTCACAGATTCTAGTTCTTCTCTCATGATTAAATACTGGCATTCCATGACGTGGAACTATTGATACTCATCACAAAAATTCCTTAAAGTTGAATGACCGATCCTATTCCCGCTGAAAGTTATTGTTAAGAGAACAAATTGATATAGAAGGAACCGAGGAGAGGGAAGAAGAAGAAGGAGAGGTAGGAATAGAATTGTAATTGCTTGCTTCATTGTGACCTAATGGTCCCTTTAAATAGCCAAGTACACATAAAGATATCAATCTTAAATGGAAACTAATTGATGGCTATCTTTATAGATAGAAACTAATTGATAGCTATCCTTATTAAAGTTGATTACTATCCTCGATATAAATGGAATGCGAATATCCTCAGCCTTGTTTTGGCATGTTTTTGCGCCGTGAATATACTTGCAATCCTTGGGACGTAACATTCCTTTCCCCATAGAAAGACGACTTGTCCTCAAGTCGAATATTATCCAAGAGATGCTCATCCTCCCAACTGGAATCTTTGGGCGCGAGGTCCTCCCACTGAACTAACACCTGAGAGACTGGCTTAGAGTCCTTCATAATAACTCGTTGACCCAAAATTGCTAGTGGCTTATGAATGGGTTGGTGATCAACAGCTGCATCTGGGAGTGGGTGCACCTTAGTGGATTGTGAAGCCATAAACGGTTTGAGGAGTGAACAATGAAAAACTGGATGTATGCGACTGGAAGCTGGTAGGGAAAGTCGATAAGCCACTCGTCCCACGCGTTCCTCCACAGGGAACGGTCCATAGTAGCGAAGCCCAAGCTTGTGGGCTGAGTCTTTGCGAACTGATAGCTGGCGATAAGGGTGAAGACGGAGAAGCACCATGTCGCCTGGTTTGAAAGAAACATCAGTGCGATGCTTATCTGCCTGCGTTTTCATGACCGCCTGAGCCTTGGACAAATTGGCACGTAACTGAGACAAGATGATATCACGTGAACGCAAGTCATGATCGACTGCTTCAATGGCACTGGTGCCTGCACAATAGGCCAAGAGGGAGGGCGGTTTTCTGCCGTATGTCACCTCGAATGGCGTCATACCCGTAGAAGCCTGGAACGTGGTGTTGTAGTGGTACTCCGCCCAGCTAAGTATATTGGACCACTTGGAGGGTTGATCATGAACAAATGATCGAAGGAATTGTTCAATGCAGCGATTGACACGCTCCGTTTGTCCGTCCGATTGCGGGTGGTAAGCGGATGAGAAGTGCAGTTTTGTTCCCTGGAGTTTAAACAACTCCTTCCAAAAGGCACTTTGAAAAACGGGGTCACGGTCAAATAATGGAGTGAGGTATGCCGTGTAGCTTTCCCACTGTAGTCCAGAAAACTTGGGCCACCTTGGTGGCGGTGTAACGTGGTGGCAGCGAAGCGAGGTGGGCACCCTTGGAAAAACGATCAACGACCACTAATATGGTCGTATACCCTGCAGATGGTGGTAAATGTGTGATGAAGTCCATAGACAGATCGGTCCATAATGAGTCGGGTGGAGCAATGGGCTGAAGTAATCCGTAGGGGTGATGGTTGGTTGGTTTGCACTTTTGACAAACATCGCACGCTTGGACGAACTCGGCTATGTCCTTGCGCATGCCGTCCCATTGAAAATGCGTAGAGATGCGTTGTAAGGTCCGTTGTACCCCAGAATGACCACCATGTAAGCTGGAGTGATAATCTGCCAGAAGGAAGGGCACCAGGGTGGAGTCCGCCGGCAAGAACAAGCGGCCACGGTGGCGGAGCAGACCTAATGAGTAAGACCACCCGGGTTGGGAGTCCGGTGCACGCTGGAGGTCGTCGATGATGCTCTTTGTACGCTGGTTTAGCAGCAACTCGGCACGAAGGGTATCAAGGTCAGTATTCACAGGACAGGATAATGTCAAAAGTGCGCTCTCCTGGTTGACGTCATCATAAACCCTTGACAAGGCATCTGCCGCTGCGTTTTTCTTGCCTGGTTTGTACTCGATAGAGTAGTCAAAGCCGACCAATTTTGAAAGGAATTGCTGTTGTTCTGGTGTTTGAATGGTTTGCTTAAGAAGATGATGCAACGGCCTATGATCTGTCCGGATAATGAAGTGAGCGCCGAGCAGATATTGACGCCACTTCTGGACGGCGGACTGTATTGCGAACAACTCACGCACATAAGTTGACTTGCTGCGCATGAGGGGGGAGAGTTTACGACTATAGAATGCCAGCGGATGTTCAGACTGCATCAATACTGCACCAATTCCTACACCGCTGGCGTCCGTCTCCACGACAAAGGGAATGGCAAAATCGAGAAGTGCCAATACCGGGGCATGACTCAAAGCCTTTTTGAGGGAGGTGAAGGCATGCTCAGCTTGTGCGCACCACGCGAACCCGTCCTTGGTGAGGAGGTCCGTGAGGGGGGCGGCTATCGTCGCGTAGTGGCGAATAAAATTGTTTTCGCTTCTCTTTTTAAGCCAAACCAATGGAAAGAAGATCAATTCTTCTTGACTCATTTGTTGTAGTTTTAGGGTTTGAAAGCAGAGAAGCTTGCACACCTTGATTGATACTGGCTGTGACCACTCTAAACAACTAATGTCTTAGGAGAAGTATTGTCTTATGTTTCTAATGATAATTTGTACATTCTTCACCTTGTGATGGCATATCTGTACTTGGTTGTTTACAATATTTATCATTAGGTCTTACCGTCCTGGTGTCCTTATGCAGAATTGTTAGAGATATAGAAAAAGGGCATAATGGTCTTTTGGTTATCTAGGGTTTGTTATGTATATATATTGAGTTTTATCAGTAATAAAAGATTAGAACATTCTGTTTACATGGTATCAAAGCCCACGTAGAATACCCGTCTCACCACCGTATAGTCGACCACCCTCAACCACCGCCGGCGACTCGCCGGAACCCTCAAAATCCCGTCGGAACCTCCAGAATCCCGTCGGAACCTCCAGATCTGGTGCTGCACAGACCCAGCAAGTCAGATCGACGTAGCCCAGACTTGTAGAGGCGTCGACCGGCGTCGCCCAGGCCAGCAAGGCCTGTTCTAGTGCCGGCGAGGCCTGTACTAGCGCCGGTGAGACCTGTACTAGCACCAGCGACTTCAGATCTGGTGTCGCCTGGTGTCCCTTAGGCCAACGAGCCATGTTTTGAAGATTGTCCCCTAGGGCCCGACGTTGCTGGGTGCGCGACCTGTTCTGGATATGCGAGTGGTCGCTGCCTTGATGTTCTGTTGATGTTACCGAGTGGTTCTGTTAATGTCGCTGGGCCCGCGACCTGTTCTGGATGTGCGAGTGGTCGCTGGATGAGTGTTCTGCTGTTCTGTTGATGTCGCTGACCTGCCTTGATGTTGGTTTAATGAATTTTTTATGCTGGTTTTGGTTGATTTGGTTCTGATTGTGATATTTCGAGACTTTTTGTTACTGGTTGTGTTTTCCCTGACCGTGATATTTTTGGGAGTTTACTGATTTCGTGATTGAATTGTTGGAGTTGGTTTGGAGTGATCATCGATTGCAATGGCTGATCCTGAGAAGAGTGGCACTGCAACGATGGAGGTAATTTCCTCCTCGTCTTCTCGAATTACTGATAAAAAACTTGAGGGTATTACTAATTTTCAACAATGGAAGAAGATTGTTAAGTTCGTGTTGACTGGTAGAAATCAGCATATGCATCTGACTGGACCTAAACCTGCTAATGATACGAGTTGGGATGTTATTGATGCACGCCTTATGGGTCAGCTTTTGAACTCTATGGAGAGTAATATTGTGGACTTGGTAACTCATATTGATACGGTCAAGGAATTGTGGGAGTATTTAGATGTTTTGTACTCTGGTCAGAACAATATTTCCAGGATATATGAATTGTCATAGGAGTTTTACCGATCTGAGAGCAAAGGGCGTTCTATTGATCAGTACTTCGCAGATTTTAATAGAATGTATGAAGAGTTGAATGCGCTTCTTCCTATCTCTTCTAATGCTGAACATATGCGACTTCAACGAGAACAGTTGGCTGTGATGAGTTTTCTAGGAGGCCTTGGCCCGGCCTACGATATTATCAGGTCTCAAATTCTTGGAGGAGAGACTATTGCATCCCTTAGAGATACATATGCTAGAGTTCTTCGGGCATCTCGTAGTTCTGCTCAGAGCCCTACATCTGCTGTTGATAGTTCAGCTCTAGTCTCTCAATATAGAACTGGTGGAGGTAGAGGTGATGAAGGAAATCGTGGAGGACATACTGGTCGTGGTGGCCGTGGTGGTCGAAGCACAGGAATAGGAGGAATAGGAAGAGGCTATGGACAGAGACAACCTCAAACTTCTGCTGAGAGCTCAGGGGCTATTCGGACTTGTCATTATTGTGGAAAACCTGGCCATATTCAGAAATTTTGCTACAAGTTACATGGTAGACCGGGACAACAGCAGCAGCTTGCGAATGTTGCGTCTAGCACCGACTCTATGTCCCTACCACAGCCTTCCCAGGGCAATGTAGTGGTTATGTCTGATGAGGAATTTGCACGATACAACCAGTCTCAGATTTCAAGGCCTGTTTCTTCTTCCACTGCTACTCTAGTCCAGACAAGTAATGCTACTGCATGCATTTCAGCTAGTTCTCGCCCTTGGGTCATTGATTCAGGGGCATCCGATCATATGTCAGGTCTTTCAGGTATATTTTCCTCTCTTAGTTCATCATCATCCACTGTTACTTTAGCTAATGGTTCATTTTCTCAAATTAAGGGAGTTGGTACAGTTCATCCAATTCCTTCTTTACCATTATCCTCCGTACTTTACATTCCAAAATTTCCTTTCAATCTCATGTCTGTTAGTAAATTGACCAAACACTTTCAGTGTTCAGTGACTTTCTATCCCGATTCTTGTGTCTTTCAGGATCTGGCTACGAAGAGGACGATTGGTAGAGGACGAGAGACGGGGGGGCTGTATGTGCTCGAAGATGCGCCTTCCATTGCTTGCCCTAGTATTGCTTCCCTTCATCAGATTCATTGCCGTCTTGGACATCCGTCGTTACAGAGTCTTCAGAAGTTGGATTCTCTTTCTAGTATAGAGTGTGAGTCATGCCAACTTGGCAAATTGCGTCGTGTCAGTTATCCACCTCGAGTCAATAAAAGAGCGACATCTCCTTTTTCATTAGTTCATTCAGATATTTGGGGTCCTTTTCATTTAGCTTCTCATTTGGGTTTTAGATACTTTGTGACTTTTGTTGATGATTATTCCAGAGTTACTTGGTTATATTTAATGAAAAGCCGTTCAGAATTATTTTCCATATTTCGAGCCTTTATTTCTGAAATTCATACTCAGTTTGGTGTGCAGGTCAAAGTTTTGCGTTCTGATAACGCTAAAGAGTACTTTTCTGCACCTTTTTCTGACTTTATGACTCAACGTGGTATGATTCATGAATCTTCTTGTGCTGATACACCTCAACAAAATGGTGTAGCTGAAAGGAAGAATAGACATTTATAAGAAGTGACAAGGTCCATGTTATTCGAGATGAAGGTTCCTAAGATTTTTTGGTCTGATGCTGTTCTTACTGCATGCTATCTTATTAATCGTATGCCTTCTTCTGTTTTACGAGGTGGTATTCCATTCTCTACTTTGTTTTCCAATCAGCCTTTGTTTGCATTACCACCTCGTACCTTTGGTTGCATGTGTTTTGTTCGTGATCATCGACCTGGAGTGTCAAAACTTGATCCCAAGGCCATTAAATGTATATTTTTGGGCTATTCTCGTACTCAAAAGGGATATTGTTGCTATTCTCCAGCCTTGAGAAAAAACTTTATCTCTGCCGATGTTTCATTCTTTGAGTCTACTCCATATCATGAAGTTCCAATCACTGTTTCTGAGATAGATGAAGATTTAGATGTGACTATCATTCAGTCACCTACTCCAATTGTCTCACCAGGGTCTGCACAGGAATCCCCTCCTCTCCAAGTATATACTCGGCGTTCTCGAGCAGCAATTAATCCCCCCTCTTCTCCCGTCACTACTGCGTCTTCTTCTGCTCCAGATCTACCTTCATCTGATCCTCAGGTAATATCTGACCTTGACATTCCTATTGCTCACCGCAAGGGTATACGTACTTGCACTCAACATTCCATTGCAAATTTTGTCTCATACACTTCTGTGTCTTCTTCTTTTCGATCTTTTTTATCCACTGTTGATCAATATCCTGTTCCTAAGTCTGTCGCTGAGGCATTACAAAGTCCTGGCTGGAGGACAGCTATGGAAGAAGAATTAAAGGCATTACAGGATAATGAAACTTGGGACTTGGTACCTCTCCCGTCAGGCAAAACTGCTATTGGTTGTCGATGGGTATATACTGTGAAAGTCAATCCGGATGGTTCTCTTGCTCGTTTGAAAGCAAGACTTGTTGCGAAAGGGTATGCTCAAGTATATGGGGTAGATTATCTAGACACTTTTTCTCCTGTGGCTAAGCTTACATCTGTTCGTATTTTGATCTCTCTTGCTGCAACATATAATTGGCCATTGTTTCAGCTTGATGTCAAGAATGCCTTCTTGCATGGTACTCTTGATGAGGAGGTATATATAGAGCAACCTCCCGGATTTGTTGCTCAGGGGGAGTCTGGTGAATTGGTTTGTAAGTTAAAGAAGTCATTGTATGGTTTGAAGCAATCTCCACGAGCATGGTTTGGAAGATTCTCCGAAGTCTTATGTTTATTTGGACTATCTAGATGTGAAAATGATCACTCTTTCTTTTATAAACAATCAGGGAGAGGTAAGCTGTTTTTGATTGTGTATGTCGATGATATTATCATCACAGGAGATGACTTGGCAGGTATAGCTGAATTAAAACTCTATCTTCAGCAACAATTTCAAACTAAGGACTTAGGAAAGTTGAAGTATTTCCTGGGAATTGAGGTGGCACAGTCAAAGAAAGGTATTGTTTTATCGCAACGAAAGTATGTCCTAGATTTGCTCACTGAAACAGGTATGTTGGGATCGAAGCCTCTTGATTCACCTATGGAACAAGGAGTTAAACTGATAGCCGATGGAGGAGAAATTCTTGATAATCCCGAGAGATATAGAAGATTGGTGGGTAAGCTGAATTATCTTACAGTTACTCGACCAGATATCGCCTTTCCAGTTAGTGTTGTAAGCCAGTTTCTATCTTCCCCTCGTACATCTCACTGGGATGCAGTTATTCGGATTTTGAGATATTTGAAAAAGGCTCCAGGTAAAGGAATTGTTTATCAAAATCATGGTCATAGTAGAGTTGAAGGATTCTCTGATGCTGATTGGGCAGGATCTCCAGATGATAGAAGATCAACTACTGGCTATTGTACCTTGGTTGGAGGAAATATAGTATCCTGGAAGAGTAAGAAACAAAGTGTTGTTGCTCGCTCCAGTGCTGAGTCAGAATATAGAGCCATGGCACAAGTGACGTGTGAATTGATGTGGATTCAGCAGCTCCTGACTGAATTAAGCTTTAAAGCTTCAGCTCCTATGCTTTTATGGTGTGATAACAAGGCAGCAATACATATAGCTTCCAATCCTGTGTTTCATGAGAGAACTAAGCACATCGAGGTTGACTGTCATTTTATTCGAGAGAAGCTCCAGAGTGGAATGATTCTTCCCAGTTATATTAGAACTGGTGAACAACTTGCAGATATTTTTACTAAGTCTCTGGGTAATGGTAGAATGGGATATATTTGTAACAAGCTGGGCATGATTGATATTTATGCTCCAGCTTGAGGGGGAGTGTTAGAGATATAGAAAAAGGGCATAATGGTCTTTTGGTTATCTAGGGTTTGTTATGTATATATATTGAGTTTTATCAGTAATAAAAGATTAGAACATTCTGTTTACACTTACATATGCCTATCCAAACCAGGGAAAGGAGGAGCAATTGCGTCGAGTAGCGAGTTTGGCCGTTAAAAAAAGAGCATCCCCTTATGTAATGAACCCTTTAGATTTTTAGTTGGAACGTACCTGAAAGAGGAAGCATTTTGCATCGATGCCATGTATTTTCAGCGAAGAAAAAATGGGCAAGGGTCCTTCACCAGATATGCGGGCGAAAGGGAAGGAAGCTAGCCTTGGGCATCTTCCCAGATTGATACGCCACATTAGTGCCCGAATGTGGTTGGTAAAGTGTTCTAGGGTCCTCATCCTTTTATGGGCGAGTGTGGGGGTTAAAAAATACCTAAGGAGTAAGGATGAACTAGGAAGTTGGAACATAGGAACCTTAAGGGTAGTTGAGGGAGTTAGAAGACTTTGGCTAGAAGCGAGAGTGAATATGTTGCCGCATGAGACTAAATGGGTTGGAGAAAAGGCTAAGGAAGTGGAATGACTGGATTCAAATACGGTACAAGGCACAAAAGAGTAAAATGGAGGTTGGGGATTTTGTCCATAAAAGTTCAAGATAAAGTTGTTGAGGGGAAAAGATCATGCATCGGATATCTTGGTTAAGCTAGGTAGTGGGAGATTTGATTTTTAAAACATCCTTAGTGCATATGACCCCAGTTGGACTGCTAGTAGCTGATAAGAACAAATTTGAAGATATGGAGGAGATTCTTAAGGGGTGTTACAATGTGAGGAGAAAGTATTCATCGGAGGAGATCTTAAATGGACATGTTGCAAAGTAGCAGGAGGTTCTTGACAGAGTCATGAAGGTTCTTGGCTATGGACTAAGAAAAGAGTGTAGTAAAGACATCTTAACGTTGCACTAGCTTATGATTTGATGTTAGAAAATACATTCTTTAGGAAGAGGTCACATTCTAAATCGCTTTTCGCAGTGATCCAAAATCTGTGTAGTAAGATTAATTTCTTTCTATGATAGAAGAGGGATAAGAACCTCGTATATAGATTTTGCCAAAAGTTTACCTGGAGAATGTTGTATGCTAAGCAACATAAGTTGATGGTCGTAGAGGTTTGGTATAAGGGACAAAGAACATGCCGCCCAACAAGACTCCAAAGCCATAATAAGATGTGGAGTTGAAAGAGGAAAAACAGACCGATTTTAAAGCGAAAGGAGCTTCACGAAGGACCGTGGCAACTATGCGGGAGAAGTAAATAAGATGTGGAAGCGAGAGTTTCTAAATGCCTATAGAGAGTGGGAAGGAGGGATGTTACGGTGAATAAATGGCCACAGACATCAAACAAAGAAAACTTGGTGTGGAATGAAAGCGGTGTGGAGGCAATAAACATAAGGAGTATTTTATTTACATGTTTGTATCAAATTGTCCCTTAATGAAGGAATTTGCAAATTATAAATGTGTGCGCGAAAAAATGCCAAGAACAGCGTGCGAAGAGGTAGAGACAAGGCTTGCTATGGTATGTATACAAAAAAATTAGGAGCAAAGAGGGAGGAGAAAGATATCTATAGGTGCGCAAAAGATAAGGGACAAGAAAAGTAAAGGACTTGACCAGGTAGATGTATCAAGAATGAAAATAAAAAATGTTAGTGGTAAGAGATGAAGAAGGAAGGAAATGTGGATGAGGTATTTTAACAAGATTTATAATGGGGAGAGCGATAGAAGTGAGCGTGGATTTGGTGACGCCTCTGGGACGAGTTAAAACAAAAGATCTTGTGCGTAGAATTAGAGCACAAGAAGTTAAGATGCTTTAAAGAAGATGAAAACTAGTAAGCCTTGGACCATGATGGTGTCCTTCGATTTGAATATGGCGAGCTTAGGGAAATGGCAATAAGAAAAAATACTTGGCTCTGACTAAACTGTTTAACAAAATTCTCCAAACGTGACAAGATGTTTGATGAATGGCAGGAGAGTATAATTGTGCTATCTACAAGAACAATGGGGATATCCAGAACTGTTGCAACCTATAGAAGGCATAAGCTTATGAGCCATACAGATGAAATTGTGGAAAAGAGTTATAAGCATCTTTGAGAGTCAGAAACCAACCGGTCTCTGTAAATTCAATTTGGATTTTTGCCAGTAAAGATCTACAATGGAGGCTATCTTCTTAATACGAACAATTGATGGAGAGATATCGAAAAATATAAGTGACCTATATATGGTGTTATAGACCTCAAGAAAGCATTATGCTAGGCAGTTCCTAGAAAGTTTTGTGATGGATTATTGAGAAAAAATAAAGTAACGTTAAAGTTATGTAGAGGCAATCATATGATAGGTATGATGGTGTTACTACATGTGTGATGATGGCCTGTAATGGACATCAAGTATTTTCAATGCACAATTTACCAAGGTTCAGCTTGAGTCCTTACCTTTCGAGATAGATGAGTCTAACAACAGATACGCCAAAGAAGGTGCGTAGTGTATAGTTGTTCGCCAAAATGATATTGTATTTATTGATGGACTAGGGCTTGAGGTTAGAGCGGAATTCGAACTTATGGGAAACACATTAGAGTCCAAAAGGATTATATTAATCGAAGGAAGACGGAATACATGAAGTGTGATGTCGCCATGAGAGAGGGGGGTTTTGGGGGGGGGGTGGTACGATGATCAAGAATCCGTGGATATACTTGACAGAGGCACCTAGAAAGATGGCTTTCGGATATTTATGATCAATTTTGCCACAAGAGAGAAGAGTATGATGGGGATATTAGCCAAGATCAGAGCAGAGGTTAACGAAATGGCGCACCCTTCAAGTTGCATCAGGATTTTTTGTCGTAGATCGCAAAAATCCCCTC
>JAGVVM010009555.1:0-21545 GCA_019149425.1 Psidium friedrichsthalianum
TTGAAGGTTTAATATGATTTGGAGGAAAAGATTGAATATTAGAACAAGAAAGAAATAGAGAAATTTTTCGAACAAAAAAATTTAATTTTGAATACATGCCTAAGATTATAGGGATTTGAAATAAAACTGTAACGAACATGTATTTGAAGAAATCAAAACTAGAGAACAAAATCAAATTTCAATTAATTAATAATCCAGTCAACAAGTTCAATCAAAATAATAAAAGATATTCCGAAAAGATTGGGATAAGTACCCGATTTCCTTCCAAATGTAATTTCTCGGCAAGATATATTTACTTGATATGTCTTTGTTAATAGAATTACTTGGCCTTGTGTAGAAACATAAAATGCGTCATGGTAGAACCACTTGACTGGCATCGTCCAATTTCCTCACAAAGGATTAGTAATACCAAGTTTCATTTTGATAAATTCAGATGGTCCTTTCTCAAGATTTTTTGGAAAGATATCAGTTAATTGATTTTTAGAATCACTAATTGAACTGAATATCTACTATTTTGCACCTGATCCACTATAAAATGGTGTTTCAATTTCGGTTGGTGCTTAACTCTTGAGTGAAGAATAGGATTCTTTGTCAAATTGATGGCGCTGGTATTGTCACATTGATTTTCACACTTGTTCTTCAATGCCAAAGTCGTTTAATTGTTGCCTCTCTATAATATTTGCACACAGCAACTTCTAAGTGCACGTACTCATGCTTCTACTATTGATAGAGCTAACTTGACTTGAGTAGAGTCAACTGATTAGGCTTTTCAAAGGTCTTGAAATATCAATCATTGTAGGGGTGTATCCTAGTTCTCTGCTCCTCAATTTATATGCGACAAATCGTTTTTATCAAATTTCCGTTCATTGACTCGTTCCATAGTGCGAGAATTCTTGTTCGAAGATCTTGTAGGCTTTGCTTGAGTTTGAATAGCCATGGAATTAGCTCATCACAAGGGCTTTTTGACTACGAGTAGGTCCAAATTATATCCATATTTAGCTGTAAAGCTCAATCAGTGGAAAACAAAATTGATTGCCTTAAAGACTTCTTACTTTCTTGGCCAATGTGCTGTATACACATTTAATCTCTTCTTTTCACTTTGGATAGGCCTCGCCAAAGAGCTTCTTGGAGGATAGCTTTTGCCATTGTTTAAGGTATATGCCCCATCTTTCCTAATGCCAACGTCTAATTCTTCCTTTGATAGAGACAATGCAACCTCAGCTCTTTTGAATAATACATTAATAAATAGATGGTTTTCATGTCTTCTTCAGAGACAGTTGAGTTTTGTCATTGCTTACACTTGTGCGTTTTTCTCCTGAAACAAATCTATAACCAATGTGACTCGGTGACCTAACACTTAATAAATTGTAAATGAGCCGCTTCAACAGTGAGACATTGTTGATGACAATTTTCCTGATCTTTACTATCTCTACCAATGATTTTGGCCTTGTTTATTACCTCCGAAATACACATCTTGTACCATTTATTTTGATAGTTCTGGCGAACTTGCTTGGATCTCGTCATATGTCTTGAGTAGTGACTTATCTAGGTACCACTTGTTCTTCTTTTTCTTTGGTACCTCAGGAGAGTTAGATTCATCAACGCTTTCTTTGGTACCCAAATTGTCTACGTCCTTTAAACATTATTGACTCTGGCATTCTTAAGATATAATCCCTTTGTTGGTCCTTCAAACTTGAGGACAATTATTCTTGAATGATTTGCTCAAACCATAGTTTGAACACTTGAAAGAAGTCCGTGCCCAACAGGTTTTACGAATTTTTGGTAGGGGGGGGGAAATGATTTTTTATAAGAAACGTTTGAAGGGCTTTTTGTCCTTAATCTCTCTTTTGCCTTTGGAAATCATTTGTAATATACTTTCGTTTTCAGACCAAGACCCACTTGTTATGTATGGGATTGGATAGAGAGAATATGTTCCAATGGGGTTTCTACCAAGGGAAATTTCTTTTTAAATCGCTGAGTTTCCTTTTTGTGTAAGATTCTTTTCCTTTTAAATAAAACATGATTTTCTTGATATCCAGAAATTCCTTTTTGAGAAATCATGAACTTCTCTCATGTTTCCAAATTTCTTCTCGAGTAGATCATGATTTTCTTTCAAATCGAAAAATTTTCTTTTGGAGAAACTCAATCCTTTTATTTTTTGGAAAGATCTTGTTGCCATAACTTCGAATTCCTTTTGTTCAATTCAGGATTTTCTTAAACCGATCTTATAATCCAAACATAACTCATCGAGTAATCAAAACTTCATTTGAAATTTCATGGGGACTTACCTCAATCTCATCTCGGATCTGATTTGCCATTAAAGCATATATGGCACAATCTTCCTCATCATGTTGCTACACTTTGAATTGCTCTAGATTTCAGCTTTCCAGGTTTCTTTTTCCTTTTCAATTCTTCTTTGTTTTTCTTTGCAGGAGTGCAATTTTCCTTGATATGTCCACGTTTCCTGCATTCAAAACAAATTATTTCCTTACCTTTTTCTTTGGTAGTTAGAAGATTTCTCAAGTTGCTTCAACTATCATCTTCTTTTGAAGTTTCTTCCTTTTCTAGCCATTCTTTTGAATGTCCTTATCATCACAGCCAATTCTTTATCATATTCGTCTTCTTATGAATTTGTATCAGTTTAATCATGTATTTTTTACTTCAAAGCACTTTCCTTTTCACCTTTGGAGCCATCCTCCATTCAGTCATTCGAATTCATAGGACATCAAGTTCTAACGAGTTCTCCGTACTAGAGGCGATATCCTTGTGGTCTCATGGATTTTGGTTTTGAGGTGTCCCCTCTTTTTGTGAGTTCTTTAAGGATTTTGTTACTCACCTCTATTGGAGTGATTTCCTTTCGCATAATAAGTCAGGCCATTGACAATGTCAGTCACCATTGAGTCATATCAATAACAATTCATAAATTTTTATCTTTAAGATGAAATTTGATGAATCTGTTATTGATATGATCAATAGGTTTACTGACATTGTCAATGGCCTGACTTATTATGGAAAGGAATCACTCCAATAGAGTGAGTAAACAAAATCCTTAAAGAACTCACAAAAGAGTGGAACACCTCAAACCACAATCCATGAGACCACAAGGATATCGCCTCTATTACTGGATGAACTGTTTAGAAACCTTGATGTCCTATGAATTCGAATGACTGAATGGAGGATGGCTCCAAAGGTGAAAAGGAAATTGCTTTGAAGTAAAAAATACATGATTAAACTGATACAAATTCATAAGAAGACGAATATGATAAAGAATGGCTGTGATGGTAAGGACATTCAAAAGAATGGCTAGAAAAGGAAGAAACTTCAAAAAGATGATAGTTGAAGCAACTTGAGAATCTTCTACTACAAAGAAAAAGGTAAGGAAAAAATAATTGTTTTGAATGCAGGAAACGTGGACATATCAAGGAAAATTGTCCACTCCTGAAGAAAAACAAAGGAAGAATTGAAAAGAAAAAGAAAACCTTTGAAAGCTGAATCTAGAGCAATTCAAAGTGTAACAATAATGATGAGGAAGATTGTGCCATATATGCTTAATGGCCAAATCAGATTCCGAAGATGAGATTGAGGTAGTCCCCATGAAATTTCAAATGAAGTTTCTGATTATATCGATGAGTTATGTTTTGATTATAAGATCGTTCTTAAGAAAATCCCTGAATTGAAAAAGAGAATTCGAAGTTATGGCAACAAGATCTTTCCTAAAATAAAAAGATTGAGTTTCTCCAAAAGAATTTTTCGATTGAAAGAAAATCATGATCTACTCGAGAAGGAAATTTTGGAAACATGAGAAAGTTATGATCTTCTCAAAAGGAATTCTGGATATTCAAGAAAATCATGATTTTATTTTAAAAGAAAAAGAATCTTACAAAAGGAAACTTCAGCGATTTACAAAAGAAATTTCCCTTGGTTCGAAAACATTGGAACATATTCTCTCTATCCAAATTCCATACTATAACAAGTGTGGTCTTGGTCTTGAAAACGAAGCTATATTACAAATGATTTTCCAAAGGCAAAAGAGAGATTAAGACAAAGCCCTTCAAACGTTTCTTATAAAATCATTTTCGAAAAAAATTCGTAAAACCTGTTGGGCACGACTTCTTCAAGTGTTCAAACTATGGTGACGCAAATCATTTCAAGAATAATTGTCCTCAAGTTTGAGACCAACCAAAGGGATTATCTTAAGAATGACAGAGTCAACTAATGTTAAAGGACCTAAGACAATTTGGGTACCAAAGAAAGCGTGAATCTATCCTCTCTCTGTAGGTACCAAAGAAAAAGAAGAACAAGTGGTACCTAGATAGTCACTACTCAAGACATATGACAGGAGATCCAAGCAAGTTCGCAGAACTTATCAAAATAAATGGTACAAGTGTGTCTTTTTCGGAGGTAATAACAAGGCAAAATCATTGTAGAGGCATAGTAAAGATCAGGAAATTGTCATCAACAATGTCTCACTTGTTGAAGGGCTCATTTACAATTTATTAAGTGTTAGTCAACCGCGTCACATTGGTTATAGATTTGTTTCCAGGAGAATAAACGCACAAGTGTAAGCAATGACAAAACTCAAACTTTCTCTGAAGAAGACATGAAACATCTATTTATTAGATGTATATTCAAAAGAGATTAGGTGCATTGTCTCTATCAAAGAAGAATTAGATCTTTGGCATAGAAAGATGGGGCATATTACCTTAAAACAAATGGCAAAGCTATCCTCCAAGAAGCTTGTGCGAGGCCTATCCAAGTGAAAAAAGAAGAAGATGTAAATGTGTATAGCATGCACACTTGGCAAGCAAGTAAGAAGCTCTTTTAAGGCAATCATTGTTTTCCACTGATTGAGCTTTACAGCTACATATGGATATATTTGGACCTACTCGTAGTCAAAGCCTTGGTGATGAGGCTATATTCCATGGCTATTCAAACTCAGCAAAGCCTACAAGATCTTCGACAAGAATTCTCGCACTATGGAAGAGTCAATGAACGTGAAATTTGATAAAACGATGTCTCATATAATATTGAGGAAGCAGAAACTAGGATACACCCCTACAAATGATGATATTCAAGACCTTGAAAAGCCTAATCAGTCTGACTCTACTCAAGTCAAGTAGCTCTATCAATAGCAGAAAGCAGAGTACGTTGCACTTAGAAGTTGCTGTGTGCAAATATTATAGATGAGGCAACAATTAAACGACTTTGCATTGAAGAATCAAGTGTGAAAATCAAATGTGACAATACCAGCGCCATCAATTTGACAAAGAATCCTATTCTTCACTCAAGAGTTAAGCACATCGAAATTGAACACCATTTTATTAGTGATCATGTGCAAAATATAGATATTCATGTTCAATTTAGTGATTCTAAAAATCAATTAACTGATATCTTTACAAAAAATCTTGAGAAGGACCATTTGAATTTATTCAAAATGAACTTGGTATTACTAATCCCTTTGTGAGAAATTGGACAGATGCAGTCAAGTGGTTCTACCATACGCATATGTTTCTACAAAGGCAGTAATTCTATTAAAAGACTATCAAGTAATTATCTCTTGCTCGAGAAATTACATTTGGAAGGAAATCGGGTGTACTTATCCAAATCTTTTTCGAATATCTTTGATTATTTGATTGACTTGTTGATTGATTATCTAATTAATTGAATATTTGATTTTGTTCTCTAGTTTTGATTTCTTCAAATAACTGTTCGTTACAGTTGTTTATTTCAAATCCCTATAATCTTAGGCATGTCTTCAAAATTAATTTTTTTTCGAAATTTCTTCTATTTCTTTCTTGTTCTAATATTCAATCTTTTTCCTCCAAATCATATTAAACTTCCAATGGGATCCAAATTGAAGGAGATCTCTAAGAATTGAAGGTCACTCTGAGATAATAGAAGAGAGGGCAGTTTTGAAAGAAGGAGCAAGCAATCTCACGAACAAAGAGCAAAAGCAAAGGCTATGGCAGAAGCTAGCGCTAAAGCTGAAGCAAATGCAAAGACAGGAGCTAAGGGAGAAGCATTCTCTAAGACAGAAGCCTAGGCTAAGGCTGAAGCAGAAGCTGCTACTACCGCTGCTATAGAACTGGAAATTAACTGAGAAGGCGAGAAAGAATAAGAGGAGAAAGCTGTAAATGAAGATAGGTTTAGGAAGAAGAACATGATAGAAAACATAGACGTTGGGATAGAAGAGGAATACATTCTAGAACATAAACTTCCTTGATAAGTTCTTCAAAGACTTTCTAGTAGGAAACGGAAGTTCAAGGGGAGTCATCTGGTGCACAGACTGGTATGTCTAGAATGATGAAGTTGTTAAGAAAGATTAATGAGGGACAAAAAGATATCAAATATCATATTCAACTTCTTCATGATGAGTTCTCTATAGAAGTTAAGGCACCATAAATGCGTCTTCATCAGCAGGAAGTTTTTTGAAAGAATCTGCAAAGAAGGCACCAATTTCCTCTGATATGGAGTTATTCAGTGTTGACACTTGATTTCAGCCATTTCTTTTTTAGAAAAATTTTTAGGAAATTCATAAAAATTCAGAAAATAGAAAAATCAGCTTTGGGACCTTGGTCTAGCCTAGGGATCCAATTTGAGCAAAAAAATAATTTTTCATATTTTCACTATTTTTTGCATTTTATTTTCAAAAATCATAAAAAAATCAAGAAAAAAAATAGAAAATTACAAAATCAACTTTGAAGCCCTAGCCTAGCCTAAGGAACAAATTTTTCACGAAAAATAATTTTCCTTATTTTTAGCATTTTTTAATATTTTTCAGAAAATAGAAAATACAGAAAAAAATCAATAAAAACGGCATCCGTGGCCACAAAAATACGAAAAAATAGTCCATATTTTTATTTTAATTTTCTCTTCATTTTGACCAAGAAATTTTGAAAAATTAATCTGGAAATGGGGTTTTCTTTGTAATCTCATTTTCAAATTAATTGGAAAAAATTCTAGAAATTTCATTTTAATTCAGTAATTTCCAATTTTTACATTTTCCAGTCGTGTCATCCCCTCTATTTTCTGAAATTACAATCAGTCCAAAATTCCACGAGAATTGCCCAATTTCGCGAAAAGGACCATAATGCAATTTTTTATTTTTCAATTTAGTCCTTAAAAATGCTTAAAATGCAATTAAAAAATTTTAGGACTGAATTGAAAATCAGGGCATATCACCCTATAGTTTTTGGCCTTTTGAATCCATTGGTGGCGTTAATTTTGCAAAAAAGGCCATCTAGGGTTCGAATTTTGCAAATAAGTACTCGGGTCAAGATTTAAATTTAGGCTTTTATCCAAATCCTCAGGAATTCATGGAACAAAATTCATATTTTGAAGGAAGGCATATTTCTGAACTTGATTTTGACTGCAATTTCGAATAATTTCAACGAGATTAACGCCAATTTAAGATTTTTAGCCTAATCGGGTCAACCGGGTCGGATTGACCCGACCCGGTCAACCCTGTGACCCGAGCACGACCCGAACCATTTCTGGTTCAAGTCCTTGGCGCACGTTTTTTTCCAAGGGGGGCGTTCGTTCTGTTGAAGCTCTCTAACAGATTGAGATTCACTCCTTGGGCATAAAAGGAAATGACGCTCTTTCAGTAAGGGGGATTTTTTTTTGGCGAGTGACCCAGCTGCATACGCACAGAGAGAGAGAGAGAGAGAGAGAGAGAGAGAGAGGATACGAAAAAAAAACTCACCGTCGCCATTGAAGAAGAGGCCGAGAGCTTCAAGCTCACCGGGAGGACAATCCAGACAAGACCAAACCCCGCCATTGCCCCTAGGAGTTTCCCCTAGACTTGAGGAGCACGCCAAACCCTCCCAATCGGTCTCCAACCCCGTGAAAAGGTAATCGCCATTGTTGACTTTGAAGGTCTACAATCATGGTGGTTTACCATTCTGTCAATCATTCTGCAAGTTTGTGTGTGCGTTTTCATCCTTAGGTCATCCTGAACTCCGTCGTATCTTGTTTTTGCATCGAAACTGCGAGAAAACCTCGAGTTGAACCACATCTTAGCCACGGTCATGTCGCCACCTGGCCAGCCGAATCTGGCAATTGCAAGCTGAATCAGAGCTTGAGGTAAGTCTTCTGAACTTTCAAGGATGCTCCTCTGCGACGGAATTGGATTGTTATGATCAGGATTGTTCGATTAGTCTTGCTGTAATCATGACTGTGCAAGCTTCGATTATCTAGATTTAGCCATTGGATCTTGTTCAGGTTTGGATATGTTAGTCTGGGGTCGGACAGGTATCGATTGAGGTCAGATTTAGCCCGATCGGAGCTAGTTTCGCGCATTAGATCACCGGCGGCAAGTTCTGGCCGTCCATTTAGGTTTAGCTCTCGGGGAGAAGACGAGTCCAGTCAGCATTGACTCGGTCAACGTCCGACGTGTCGATGACGTGGCAAGACACGTTATCACGTTGACCTGGTCAAGTCTGACGTGGATGACAGGAAGGTTCGTCCGTTGCAACCGAATTAGAAAAATAACAGATTTGATCAGACGGCTAGGGAGCTGCCACGTGTCGAGATCCTGAGTTTCCTGGGATTTTAAAAAAAAAATTAATCTGAAATTTATAATCATTTTAGAAAATTAGAACTTTGGGCGGTCGAGATTTGATCCTATAGTTCGATCTGGGCCGTAGGTTTAGATTGAGGGATGAGTGGTCAGGATGGTGCCACATGGAGAGCCTATGAACGTTGGATTAAAAATGAGCGGGAGAAAAAAAATAGAATAAAAATCTTAAAAAATAGAAAATTAAAAATAAACCCTAAAACTACGTCGTTTTGGTAGGTCGTCTGGGCTTTAGGCCGGGTCCATTTAGTGGGCCGAGTCCATTTGGCCCAGTCCGTATAACAATAATAAAAAATTCTGAAAACCAAATAAGACAGAATTAAAAAAAATAAATAGAAAATTAATAAAAAAACTGAAACCGCATCGTTTTTAGGCTAGGATTTAGATCCGGTTCGGTTAGTTGGGTCGGGTCAAGTCGACCGGTCCGTATAACAAAACTTAATAAATAAAAAAATAGAAAATCTAAAAATTCAACAAAAAATAAAAAAATAGAAAATTAAAAAATCCAAGTGGCGTCATCTTAGGTGCATAGTTTTAGGTTCGGGCCTTCGGGTCGGATGGGCGGGTCGACCAGATCTGGTCCGGAGAATTAATTAAAAAAGTAATAAAATTAAAATATATAATAAAATAAATAAATAAATAAAATCCCGAAAAAGTAAAAATTCAAAAAATAATAAAATAAAAATTCTGAAAATAATAATAATAATAATAATAATAATAATAATTACAATAATAACAAAATTTTTAGAAAATGTTTTAAAATAATAATAATAATAAAATTCCAAAAATATATATATAAATAAAAAAATAAAATAAAATAAAATAAACAAAAATAAATAAATAATAAATAAATAAATATAATAAAATAAGATAAAATAAAATATAAAATAAAATAAAAACCGAAAAAAAATAATAAATAGAATAATAAATAATAATAAACAATAAATAAAAATAAAAATAAAAATTAATTAAAAAATTAAAAATTAATTAAAATTCAAAAAAATTCAAAAAAATTCAGAAAAATTCAGAAAAATGCAGAAAAATTCTCATAAACCATGGAAGTTAGGAAAAGCCCACGTTCAACTAGTTTGACCTATTTTCACATTCTTAACTCCCGAGCCTTCCAAAATGACTATTTTGCCCCTCTGGTCAATCTGACCCAAATTATTCCAAACCACCCTTGGACCCATTTGACATGTTTTCTAGGCCTTCCCTAGACTCCCATAGGCCTGCCTTGACTTGATGTGTGTTCTTTGCATATTGATCTATTGATTGCGCTATTATTTCGATGATTGTGATTGATAGGATAGATACTCCAATTGCATGAACCCATTAGACTTTCAGAGCCTACCTTGCCTAATCTCTCCTGCATGAACTCATTAGTTTAGGAAATCACTCAACTTAGGTATCGAAAGGGCATCAGTAGCAATACTGACGTAACTAAGTCCCCGAACTCAAAATCTATGGTTTTCGTTGAATTGAGCGATACCTCCCAATCGATCGATAGGGTTTCCAGTCATACCCTCCAAAGAATGACTGGTAGCGACTCTGAATACACGTACACTAATACACATGTCACCCGACTACACTAACGTCGACGTCGATTTAAAATTTCCTGACGCGATTTGGTATGGGCCTGGGAGGGCCGCGCTAGGTTTCTCAAAATTTAAGATGGGCCTAGCAATCCATTAACCCCCTCCTCCTCTCGAGGGAGGGTCGCGACAAACTAGCGACTCCGCTGGAGAAGTGGTTTTAACCCATTAGAGGACTTGAGCCGATTAAAAGGTTGAGTGTTTTCTAGCATATTTTTCCGCAGGAGCTCTTGAAGGTGAGGTAAGTCCACTAACCCAAACGTGTTAAATGTTTTTGCAGATGGGAGAAATAAGGGGTGGAGTGATTGTTGACTCTGTTTTCTGCAGGTGGAGTTTGGAACGTATGATTGTGATGTGATTATAGAAGCGGTGTTTTGATATAAACTGCTGTACATGTCTTGCATTTCTGACGATCACGACACCTCGAACACACACGCGGTCAAACCCGATTGCAACCACCCCTTAGGATTACCTTAGATAGGGAGATGGTACAAAAGGATCTTGTGTTTGATGGCACTTGATACTCTCGTATCCGTTCCCGCTCATTATCCTGATTGGCGATCTCCAACCCTCTTGGGCAAGTGCTCTTGGGGGGAATCTGCTTCATCTGGATCATGGGAACCTTGGCCATAGGTTCCATTCCCGCGCTTTCAATTTAGAGTCTTACCCTCACTTGTCTCATGCGCATGTTCGTGGATGGTTGGTGTATCTAAAACTAAAAAACAAAAAACAAAAAGAAGAAAGGGGTTTGGTTGGTAAGACCTTCTCACCTCTGACTTCTAATTCATTTTCATATACTTTAAATTCTAAATGCCATGCATATCACACATCGTCTTATGAGAAAATCATCGTCTAAGTGATTGGTTTGAAAGCCATTTTTAGAATAAGACGATGGTTTCCCCAAATCAGTCAGTAGTTCCTCAGGTATTCACAAGAGAGCAAAGGAGCATTCCATGCCACGACATCAAGTCATCTGAAGCATGTCGATTCGCCCATAGGAGGGAACTCCAAGATTGATGGATACATATGATAGCTTGAAGAAACCCGATTTCAACTAGACGACTTACAATCTGATTTGGGGCATCCTTAGAGTTTATTACACCAATTAATCGTAGATTTCATTTCTGAACTTTTTCTCCAGAATCTCTCATGTGAGAATCATTTCTACCTCATTCCATTAGATTTGATGTACTAGGGATCTTTTAAGATGTATCTATACTATTCTGTCTACATTAGAGATTTTAGTAGAATGGTGTGATAGTGGCTTTCATTCCAATCACTTGAACGCTTCTATCAATATCATAATTTCTTTTGAGAGAAATCTGGTTTAAAACTCTCTATTAGATCTCCTTTGGTCAAATAAGAGTTGTTAACCCATATTTCACCAAAAGAAAATATGAAATTGACTGGCTCATGCATATGTCATCTATTTTGCATAATTAACTTCCCTACGTAATCCATGATAACTAGTCAAAAGTCGTTAATGCTTCCTAGATTCGAGAAAATGTTGGATACTCAAATTGTTCTCGTTTTTAGTGAACGGCTTTAATTTGGATGTCCTATAGTTTATCGAATTTAAGACACATAGATGATCAAGAGCAGTTATCATGGATTACATTCCTTTCAATTGTATGTTTTCTTATGAAAAATATTGATAAGAGCTTCTCACGCAAGGCCATAACTTGCGTAAATATCTTATCTTTATTAATCACAAGAAGTATAAAATTATAAGAATTTACGTTTCATTTTTTATTTCTCTATTCTGATGATGTTTTTTCATTTAAACAAGTGATAAAAAGTTGGAACTTGTGAAGGCATACTCTCAACCGAATGGATAGCCGAAATATTCCTGCTCGGCTAACTTGTGTGGAATTCCATCTCTTTCAAGTAATGTCTACACTGGAGGAAATATCTCAACAACTAAGAGCCCCTATTATTCCACAGACTGTGGGTAGCATGCCACCTTCAGGTCTTCAGACAGATGTCGAAAAACACAACAATCAACTTGCTGATTTAGAGAGACGGTTTGAAGAAATGATCACCACACTTGCAGACTTCAAAGCATCCATAACTCCATTACTTCCAAATAGGGCTACACCTAGTTCTGGAGACCTTCAGAACCAGATTAACGAGATGCGTGGAGTGTTGATGTGCCTTATGGATCGCGTAAATCAAATCGCCATCCCGTTCTGTATTGGAAACTATCAATGATAATGTAGAAGGCAAAGGGAAAAGACCATATGAGGAGCCCCCATGCGAAGTCAACCAATCCTTCACCAACAAAAGACATGGCCAAAGATATGTCAAGGGACCCAACTCTGCCTTTATCTAGCTACCTCACAATCCTCAAAAGAAGATTTGCAAACAAAATCAGCCTCATCAGGACTGTAAATGCCAAGCAGAGTCTTTTGTCAATACGACATTGGTACCAAGTCAGAAATCTTTTCTTGAGGCAGCCTCAAGGTTGACTAAATCTGCTCAAATTGAGCCGAAGTTTGTTGGACCAAAGAAGAAACCTAAACAATTCACCCCACTTCCTCACCCTCTTTCAAAGCTTCTTCCATTGCTTTTAGAAGCGCGCATGATCGCTAAGGAGTGCCAAGATGTAACCCTTTGAAGGCAAAAGGTTATGATGAAACTAAATCGTGCGCCTATCATATGAGAGAAAAGGGGCATAGCACGGATGACTGTGTCATACTCAAAATCAAAGTTCAAAAGCTTATTGACAATAACTTTTGGATTTCAAGGAGGTAGAATCGAACATACAACAGAATCATTCATCTAGGCATCAAGCAGTAAACCTCATATATGGTAAAGCAGAGGAGGAGATGCTGGACTCCATGGTTAACATCTCCAAATCACAGGACGTTTCAATCATTACACCATCATATCTCGAATGAACTCATGAAGAAAGAGATTCGCTGATATAAGGAGAATACCATGCTAGTATATAGAGAAGCTGAGTCACTCACGGCCGTTTCAGATTTTGCAAGATAAAGCAGTCAGTGCTAACTGCTTGCATCGTGTCATTTCCATTTAACCTTTCAATTCATATTGTAAGTAGAACTCAATGGCACCTTAGATCCTGAGCCGTTGGTCCAAGATAGCCTCCTTTGTAAAGCGACCTTATCATTTCATTCTAGTAAATGCATATGCATGTTTTATTAAGGACATGCGGGAATATTCCAAATCGGCCCAATGATAACACTTGTCTTTAATTTTCGAAGACTATGAGGCCCGGGTTCTCGCATGTTTCCTAGTCTTTAAATGAATTTTACGGGAACAAGAATGTCCGATGATATAAGGACTAGTTCCCTCCCATTTCTTAATTCTGTGTTGCAGACGTATTTTAAAAGAAATTTTCAAAATATTCATGCATGAACTTTGATGTTGCTCACACATTGATTTGTGCAAATGTCCCTAGGAATGGTGCTCCAAAAAGGTAAATGTGATCGTTCTAATGGAAACATCTTATATATATATAGTTTAACACGTCAATATATTTCTCTTGGCCTAGATTGAAGATGGCCAACTACTCAAGACGATGAAAAAAAGTGATGATCAAAGATGAATGAAGAGAGTTTACTTGAAGCAAGTCTCCTCAATTCTACCAAAGAGGCATATCGAGGCAACAAATGAGGGAAGTCATCCAAGCGCGATTGCGTAGCCAACCAAGAAAGATGACGAGACCGACTCATCCATTCTAGCGATAAAAGGAAGTAGAGCACTTGGGGAATAATGCTACCAAATGACAAAACAGGGAGTATCCCTCTTACTTCATCTTGAACATACATTTAAAATAAATAGATTCAAGAGCATCTTAACGGCCCACGTAAGGGAAAAATCTTTCATGAATCTCTAATACACATGCAATCAACCTTTGAGTCTTTTCAAGCTTCTTATTGACTGGAAATCCCCTTGAAAAAAACATTTGAGAGAAAAAAGAAGAAGAATGATTTAAATTTCGTAAATTATCATAAGCATTAAAGAAGCGCTTTCCACAAATAAAGTGAGAGTCATCTTTTCATTGCATGCGCTATCCATTTTTAAATCACTTGCATCATGCATATCGTGCATACATCCTTTATATGGATGCCCTTTTTAAGGCGCCTAAAGGCCAGGACAGAGGAGCATGGATAAAAATATATATGGAATTGATTCCAACTGTCTACTCCTTACGCCATTCTGACATGATTTGTCTTTTCTTTTGATAAGGAAATATCAAACACTTTAAAGATAAATGTGATTGAGAAAGTCATCTAATCATCATACAATAGATTCCGAATTATTTTCGAAAAAATCTATACATGATTACATAAGTGTGAGCTATTTTCACTTTTTGAGGAGACTGACACAAATTCAAATGAAGGGTAAGGCGGTATCGCTCCAAATGTTTCGTTACTAGAAGGTTTTTAATTGACACATTCCTTCTATTCCTACAGGGTTATCAAGCCATCAAGGGGCGAAACGTTTTAAAGAGCAATACCCTATGAAGATGAAAACAACCGTTGACTCAAGTAGCTGAAATAAAGAGTGTGATCAATAAGGGAATCCATTGGGAGCAAGCCCTTCTTTACCCACTAAAAGAACCAACTTGTGGCATACTCTTCTTTCATCACTAGAGAATGTGTCAATACAAAGCCACCAAAGCCTTGAACGGCGAATAGCAAGACACGTCCTACTGGGGGTAAGGCGTTTAAAAATAGTAGTCCTCTCGAACATCAGAAAGACAACACTAAAAGGGGTATTTCGTTCCTAAAAGCTCAAATAAACCTAAAAAAGGGGCTAACATTCATTCCTTCATGTAGGTTAAAAGTAAAGAGAAAATTTCAAATAGTAAACATCCCAAACTGGACAGGGGATTACAAGAAAATGTGAAACTGAACTATTTGGCTAGGGCAAGCATTGCCTAACTAGGGTAACTGCCACCTGACTGGGGCAAATGGTTCGTCGATGTGATCAAAGGTTTATTAGTAGACGACACTTTCAACTCAAACGCAAGAGGCTCAGAATGAAAGTTCAAAGATATCAAATTGTCAAGAACTCCAACAAACACATCTAAAGGGATCCACAACCATCAAGCAAATATAAGTCATGCCTGTGAGAGCTTGGGATGAAAAGCTATGGACAACACTTGACACAACTTGATAAAGGAATCCTTTCGAGATTGGAGTGCATAACCAAGGGAAACGTTGTCTTGATGATCAACTAGATGGCAAGGTTCCTGCAATCTATACATCGCGATTTCGATGGGAATGTACAGTCAAGAGTAAGGTGGTATTGTTCCAATTTATCTTGGATATGAAATATACGCTAACTCCTCATTTTAACCTTGACAGGGACTCAATACCACAATGGACAGATTGAAACGCATAATCAAGAGTAGAGTTGTATTGCTCCAATTTACTTCAAAATTGAAGACATACACTAACACACTCCATTTTACTTTTGTAGGAGTCCTCTGTCACAACGAGCGGGTAAGTACCCCTTTCCAAATGCTCTAAAATTTTCAAAATCATGTCATTTGAATTCCAAGGATTAGAAAATTCACAAAATCAATAACATTTTCAAATAATGTTCAAACGTTTAATGAGCCCACATCTGAAGAAAATATCGGTTTAGAACTCCATTCGCATTGTGACTCAAAAAGTTTTGAAGTTATCCAAATCATGTTTGAAACGTACATCATGCATCATAATTCCCTATGAAGATTGAATTTTGATGAAATTGAAATGAATTTCCAAATAAGGCGTTTAAGATTTATCAATTGGAGTACCTCAAACGATGAGAGGCAAACCATATCCAAACACGTCCCTACACACACTTGAGTGGTGAGTGAAGACCTTTACTTAGGGACGCAGGATTTTATTCACAGTGATTACATGGATTGAGATGACGAGAGGCAATTATTTCTCCATCCTAAACACTACAGGTGACCATTGACAAACCCTTTGAACGACGGTTTCATTTCTTTACCCCTGTCAAAGAACCACCCCACATCGGGGCCAAACGAAGACTATTCTAGCAAACAGTATGAGGTAAATGGTTAGAAATTCTCTTGCTTGGACTAATATCAATCTTCGGGTGTGTCTTTGCATTTAATCTCATATGGTAATTCAAGTGCCTTAGGATGACGAAAAGCATTCATTTCTCTATCCTACACACTTTCATCCTTTGTATAGCCCAGTTGAGCTTGTATATTCGTTTCATAAAACCCCGTTGGTGATTATTGTCCACTCCAATATGAAGACGACACCACTTCAAAGCGGAAGAATTCAGAAGGATCGACTTTACATGAAATTCCTGAATTAACTTTTCAAGCACATTCGATTTTCATTCGCATGCGTACTGGTCATATTCTTCGAAAATTCCTTTGAAAAAAAAAAAGAAGAAAGAAAGAAAGAAGAAGAAGAGAAAAAAACAAAAGGCGGGACTAAACTAAAAAGGAAGAGAGGAATAGAAAAGCCAATCCCGGGCATCAAAAGAGCAAAATGCCAATCAAAAGCAAAGGCCAATGCCCATTTGCAAATACGTCCAAATTTCATACATCTGTTTTGCAACTCAGTTGAAAATGTTTGCATGCTGTTTTCCTTGTATATCCCCAATGGATCTGGTTGTACAAGAAAATTCCCCGCATGGATCAAGTTGTAAAAATATATTCCTCTCCAAGCAACGACGTCAGCAGAAGTTTACACTTTTCTCATACAATGATGGTGTTCTCTGAAGACTATCTCAGAAGACTCATTTAGGTGACAATCTGCGATGATCACCAATGTCAAACCCTCATATATTCTTCGGGCCAAATAACTTTTTCTCCCTTGATCCCAATCCTAACTTACGTTACAACCCATAAAAGTCTTTTCAGATTAAGGCACTTGAGTTAACATGGAGTTAAATAATTTTAAG
Organism: Psidium friedrichsthalianum; assembly: GCA_019149425.1. Lineage (NCBI taxonomy): Eukaryota > Viridiplantae > Streptophyta > Magnoliopsida > Myrtales > Myrtaceae > Psidium > Psidium friedrichsthalianum. The sequence goes on from JAGVVM010009555.1 coordinate 17,077, forward strand.
CATCGCTCGAAGAAGTACGAGCAAGATTATTCTCTTTCATTTTGCAAGGTTCTTGATTTGTAAACCCAAAATAGATGATGAAGATCTATCGTTTATTAGCCTTGACTCATTTATGAGTCCCCCTTGGAAACCTTTAACCAAGCCCAATATTACGGTCCTCTAAAAGACCTTTCAGATTAATCAAATTGTATGCGCTACGAATAATTCCGAAACCCTAGGCATAGGTTCGAGAGAAAATTCGAGTACTTCCTGAATAAAAAGCAAACCTTCTTCGAGAAATAAGTGAGAAGCCCTCTTTGATGAGCGATACTTCATATTATATCTTAAGCAAAACTCTTTGGTAATTTCAGTTCATTTGATTCAAAACCTTCCTCACAAGGAATTTTTTATCGTGCTTGATATGTGACAAGATGCTTTGGATAACCTCTGACATCACTTTACATTCTTTGAAAAAATTCTGCATGACTCATAGATGATGATCATAAGAGCATAATTCATTCCAAAAAATGGAATATTCGAAATTTCAGGAATCCTCTTACTCTTTCCTCTTTCGGTATGATAATTCGGTTCGAGCTTTGCAGGTTTCTAATCCCTAGGTCCTAGGACGGCACCCACATTGATTCCAGGGTAACACTCTCCTGATAAAATATCCGGGTTTGAGCTTCTGCAGGCCTTCTGGTTCCATCCAGATCCCAAAATGGCGCTCTCCTTGGTGAGACAATTCGGTTTAAGCTTCTGCAAGCCTTCTGGTTCCATCCAGATCCCAGAATGGCACCCTCTTTGGTAAAACAATTCAATCAGGTTTCCATATGATCTTGATTTCCTAAATCTCAAAATAAGGTCAAAATAAGATTTCCAGGTTTGAAGTCTTTTTCAAAAGTCTAAATACCCCTCTGATTCGCGAAAGCGTTATCACGGGTCTCTTTTTTAAAAAAGAATCATCAGATAGGCATCTAAAAGCATAGTTGAGTCCGGAACTGAAACAGTTCACGACTCGCTGTTCTAAAAGCATGATGACTTTGATAAATCTTTCTGTAAGTGTTCACAGGTTAGTAGCCGCGGAGCTGTCATCCTCCGGACTGGATTGCTAACTTTCAGCTTCAAAAGATTCAATTTCCCCCCCAAACCCTCAATGATAGGGATACGCCTCTAAAGTATCTCGAAGCCGGTTCGAGTCGGAGCCCAAAGCGCTCGCGACTCGCCGCTTAGAGATACGGTGACCGTCTTTTTCGCGAGCGTACGTCGGTTAGTAACCTCGGAGCTTTCACCCTCCGGAACAGATAGCAGCCGATAGCCTCGGAAAAGATTACCTTTCTTCAAAAAGTCCTTGATACAGGCACCAAAAGTCCTTGATGCAGGCACCAAAGTCCTTGTTGCAGGCATTTTCATGAGTGACCTTCCATACGGGTCAAATCTTAATCAAATTTTAAATCAGTAGGTTTCTTCATTAGGAATCTACCATGGGGTGACCTACCATACGGGTCAAATCTTAATCGAATTTTAAATCAGTAGGTTTCTTTCACTAGGAATCTACCATGGGTGACCTACCATACGGTCAAATCTTAATCGAATTTCAAATCAATAGGTTTCTTTCACTAGGAATCTACCATGGGGTAACCTACCATACAGGTCAAATCTTAATCAAATTTAAATCAGTAGGTTTCTTTCATTAGGAATCTACATGGGGTAACCTACCATACGGGTCAAATCTTAATCAATTTTAAATCAATAGGATCCTCTTTCATTAGGAATCTGCCATGGGGTGAGCTACCATACGGGTCGAATTTCAATGGGGTGACCTATCTACTGGTCAAATCTTAATCAAGTTTTAAATCAGTAGAATCATTTCACTAGGAATCTGCCATGGGGTGACCTACCATACGGGTCCAGTTTCAATGGGTGACCTACCATACGAGTCCGAGTTCAACCATCCTAAGGTGTCCTTGCAACGAATCCTTTGGTGTCCATTCCATTATCACCAGATCAATCGATGACAGCCGTGGGACAAACAGGTGAGCCTCTGATAAATCCCTCAACTCTCCCTCTCTCTCCCATGTCATAAATGCGCAGGAAGAACTTTGGACTTGAGCTTTCGAGGAAGTGAATAGAGGTGGATGTCACGACTTTTCATTTTTCTTGGTAGAGTCGGCTAGACATCAAGCGTCGTCCTGTCTTCAGAGCGATCTCTCACGAGACCCCTCTCAAAGAGGGGCAGCTGTTGACATTTGATTTTCAGCCAATTCTTTTTTAGAAAATTTTTTAGGAAATCCATAAAAATTCAGAAAATTGAAAAATCAACTTTGGGGACCTTGGTCTAGCCTAGGGATCCAATTTTGAGCAAAAAAATAATTTTTCATATTTTCACTATTTTTTTGCATTTTATTTTCAAAAATTCATAAAAAAAAAAATCAAGAAAAAAGAGAAAAATTACAAAATCAACTTTGGAAGCCCTATCCTAGCCTAAGGAACTAATTTTGAACAAAAAAATAATTTTCCTTATTTTTTTGCATTTTTAATATTTTTCAAAAAAATAGAAAAAATACATAAAAAATCAATAAAAAATAGCGTCCGTGGCCACAAAAATACGAAAAATAGTCCATATTTTTATTTTTATTTTATATTCATTTTGACCAAAGAAATTTTGAAAAAATTAATCTGAAAATGGGTTTTCTTTGTAATCTCATTTTCAAATTAATTGGAAAAAATTCTAGAAATTTCATTTTAATTCGGTAATTTCCAATTTTTACATTTTTCGAGTTCGTGTCATCCCCCTCTATTTTTGAAATTACAATTCAGTCCAAAATTCCACGAGAATTGCCCAATTTCGCGAAAAGGACCATAATACAATTTTTATTTTTCAATTTAGTCCTTAAAAATGCTTAAAATGCAATTAAAAAATTTTTTAGGACTAAATTGAAAATCAGGGCACATCACCCTATAGTTTTTGGCCTTTTGAATCCATTGGTTGCGTCAATTTTTGCAATAAAGGCCATCTAGGTTCTAATTTTGCAAATAAGTACTCGAGTCAAGATTTAAAATTAGGGCTTTTATCCAAATCCTCAGGAATTCATGGAACAAAATTCATATTTTGAGGAAGCATATTGAACTTGATTTGACTGCAATTTCGATTAATTTCGACGAGATAAGGCCAATTTAAGATTTTAGCCTAATCGGTCAAACCGGGTCGGATTGACCCGACCCCGGTCGACCCTGTGACCCGAGCACGACCCGAACCATTTCTGGTTATAGTCTTGGCGCACTTTTTTTTCCAAGGGGGCGTTTCGTTCTGTTCGAAGCTCGCAAAGGATTAAGATTCGATCCTTTGGGCAAGTAAAAGGAAATGGACGCTCTTTCAGTAAGGTGGGATTTTGTTTTTTTTTTGGCAGTGACAGCAGCGTGCATATGCACTAGGGGATAAGAGAGAGAGGGGATACGAAAAAAAAGAATCCCACGCGTCGCCAGTGAAGAAGAGTCCGTGAGAGCTTCAAGCTAGCCGTGTGAGGACAAGTCCAGCAAGACCGAACCTCGTCCATTGCTCCTTAGAGTTTCACCTGGACTGAGGAGCACGCCAAACCCTCCAATCGGTCTCACAACACCAGCGAAAAAGGTAATCGCCATGTTGATTGAAGGTCTGTCAATGCAGGTGGTTTACCATTCTGTCAATCATTCTGCAAGTTTGTGTGTGCTTTTTAATCCTGAGTCATCCAAACTCAATGTGTTTGCTTTGGATTGAAAACTGCGAGAAATACTCGTGTTGAACCACCTCGTCGCCACGGTCAGTGTCGCAGACCTAGACAGACGAAATCTGGCAATACAAAGCTCAATCAGAGCTTGAGGTAGTCTTCTGAACTTTCAAGGATGTTTTTTACTCCTCTGTGACTGATTGGATTGTTATGATTAAGTGATGTTCGATTAGTCTTGCTTGTAATCATGACTGTGCAAGCTTCGATTAGCAATAGCCGTTGGATCGTGTTCAGTTTGGAGTCTATGTTAGGTCTGGGTCGGATAGGATCGATGATGGCAGATTTTAGCCCGGATTCAGAATAGTTTCGCCGTTAGATCACAGGCAGCAAGTTCTGGCCGTCATTTAGGTTTTAGCTCCGGAGAAAGAAGACGAGTCCAGTTCAGCCATTGACTCGGTCAACGTCCGACGTAGTTGATGACGTGGCAAGACACCGTATCACGTGCATCCGAGTCATAGTTGGCTTGGATGACAGGGAAGGTCGTCAATTGCACAGAATAGCAAAAATAACAGAATTGATTAGAGGCGAGGAGCTACCACGTGTCGAGATCGTGAGGTTCCTGGGATTTAAAAGAATTTAATTGAAATTATATCATTTCAGAAAATTAGAAACTTTGTACGTGTAGAGAGTGATCTATAGTGCGATCTGGGCAGTAGGTTTAGATTGAGGGGATGATGCAGGATGGTTGCCCACGGGAGAGCCTATGAACGTAGGATTAAAAAAGGA